>JBBDHG010000324.1:1357500-1472500 GCA_037951165.1 Lophius americanus
AAAATATTTATTGCTGGTGATGCTTCTCCACGCCGGCCAGTTTTCTTTTCCTCCCCCATTTCATTAATGACATCAAGGCAAATTTGGGAAAAGCAAATGGGCCAAATGACTGGTGGATTTTGTGAATGGAGCACTTAGTGACTGAGGACTGACGTCAGAGTGAAGCCATATCCCTTATTTGTGAGCCAGGACTGAAAGGAGGCGCCCCATTGGATCGCCATGGCATCGGAACGATGCGATTGGCTGCCGGCGGATAATTAAACACCTACACTGTCAATGCACAAATCCAAGTGGTGGGATATATAGGCTGGTGCGTTGGCTGCATGCAACAGAGTCAAGAGTTGTCCTGCAAGTTGAGAGAAAGTCAACTTATCGTGTTTTGCACCGAGGTTCTATTGATATATATATATATATATATATATATATATTTTGCCGGGTGATAATCGCAGAAGGTAAGTTGGACTTTTGATGTTGGGTGATGCGTTGGAATGTCTTAATATAAATGTACTTTAAAAGCTGTTTTGCAAGCAAAGACTGGATCAGGGGAGATGTGGACAGAGTCACTGCCTGCAGTGACGTGACGGTGCTGCTAATGGGATTGGAGTGTAGCCGCTGGGGTCACCAGCATCCCCATCGTCCGCCTGTGAGCGCCCGGTCCTCTCTTTGAGTGACCGGGATAGAGATAGAGATAGAGAGAGAGAGAGAGAGAGAGATAGAGAGAGAGATAGAGACAGAGACGGAGAGGAAAGGGAAGAAAGAAAGGAACTTGGAGAGAAGGAAAGAAAGAAGAAAACCAAAGTGAAGAACAGTAAATGAAGGAGGAAGAGGAGAGGGGAGGTTTGTGTGTGTGTAAGAGAGAGAGAGAGAGAGAGAGAGAGATTGAGAGAGAGAGAGAGAGAGAGAGAGAGCCGGCAGCTCATTACACTAATGCACTGGTCCCTTAGGGAGTTGGCAAGATTGGTGTCCCCCCTCCTCCCTTGCCTTCTTACTTCTCCTCTTCCAGCTTTAGCAAGAGCAACATGGATTACGCAGTTGAAGACCCCTACCCTTACACACACACACACACACCCACACACCCACACACCCAGACGCACACCCACCCAGAGCTATTTGACTCTCTTGGACCTGCGGCGTGGCATCAGAGAACTACCTGTCCGGTCTTGATGCTTTGAAGGACCAGGGTGCTTTGATGGAGAGTAATAGCTGTGAGGGTGGTGGGGAGGGGACGAGGGGTGGTGGTGGGGGGGCGGCTGTCATGTGTCTCAGGTTTGAAGGGATGCTCTGTGGAAGTAAAAGCGAGGATGTTCAACAGGGAACCTGAGCTAAGGAGAGGCAGGCTGAGATGGAAGCCCCGTTTTTTGGCTTGTTTTTTGTTTGTTTGTTGCAACCTTTTTTATTTCCAGCCTTCCGAGACCACCAGACTTTTTCTAGATGTGTGTTGGTTTCCAGATCGTAGATTCATGTTCTTAGGCGTGTGAGCGGCTGAAGTCTTGTGCGACGGGAGCTGATGATGGTGTGTTTTCTCGCTGTGTAGGGGACCATGGTTATGTTGAAGATCTCGGCTTTCCTCGTTGCCTACACCCTGGTCATATGCCAGATGTACTGCTCACAAGCCGCTCCTGCCAGGTGAGACCCTCCAGATTCACATTTTACACTTCAAACTCTTCGTCCTGCGTTTTCTAGCAGATTGATATATGTTTATAAGTGTCAATCAACATTAATTACTGCTTATTAAGTGGGATGAGTGACCGGTGGGAAGGGGTGGAGGAGGAGAAAGTGACAGAAGAAGATTATTTTTCACAGAGGGAATCCACTTTGTGTGTGAGGAAGAGGAGTAAACTCATTCAAATAAATGACAGAAAATAATAATGTGCATGCAAAAAATACTTCTCTCTTCTTTTTTTTTTTATTTGCTTAATCATTATCATAAAGTGTGACATTTAGTTTTGGAATTTTAGATTAGATATACGTACAGGTGAGAGTTATTAGGGGTTGAACACTTTAAAAAAAATATTGAGAAAAAGATAGATTACTTTTTTAAAAAAAAATTATAAATCATATATAAATATATATTATATAATTTATAATATATCTACTATAAATGGATGAAATTTCTCCCGTTTGTCGGATAAATGAAAAAGAATAATACAAAGTATATAATACATATATATGTATTCTAATCCAAAGAAAAAAGAAACAAAAAGAGAGGAAAAAGTGAAATGCCCCTCCCACAGGATCTGTTCATTCATATTAAGCCCCATTGAACCTTCGCACACTCCTCCCATAAAGATATCGATTTAGTAATAAATCCAAAGCTGGGGGCAAATTAGCCCCTCACTCGGATGGGGGCACTTTCCGCAGATTGTTTCCCCGCTTTGGCTGGGGGCCCTCCGACTCAGACGTCATCCCTCTCATAGTTGGTGACGTCCCAGCCAACCCTTCTGACCCCTCCTATCCATCCTGGCGCTTGCACCACCACCACCACCACCACCCTACCCCACCCTAACACGTCCTTTTAACTGCAGGTGATAATTCAAGCGAAGGATTCAATGCTGATAGATGGACAAAGACCTTCATTAATCTCTAAACCTCACCCCTTACACACAGACCGGGTTTGGAGTCCATAACAGACCGAGTCACGCTCACGGACTACGAGGCACGAAGGTTACTCAACGCCATTGTCAAGGAGTTTGTGCAGATGACGGCGGAGGAGCTGGAGCAGCAGGCGACTGAAGGAAACAGGTACACGGATGACCAGCGTCTTTATTCTAGGCGGTTGAATGTTTCCTCTCTGCAGACTAACGGCTGATGAAAGGTAACCCAAAGGTGAAAAAAAAAACTCCTAGCAGTGCCGGCTTCATCCTAGGGTTCTTATCTTTTTTCCTGGTTTCACTCTAACACCACTGCAGAAGCCTCTTATTTAAAACCCCGCTTGGGTTCAACCGAGCGTGGAGGTATGTCCGTCTGAGCTGACCAAAGCGGGATCCTTTCTAAGAATACATGCTAATACAGATATTTCCTGTTCTCTGTCATGACCCTGCTCCCGCATGGATGAGTTTGATTTTGACTTTGTTTGAATGGACTACTATTTGCAGCCTGCCCGCCGGGCATGTGGACAGTGGATGCCTAACGGAACGAATAAGTGTGCATGATGTCAATTAAGTGGAGTTGCATGTCAGTGGGAGGCGACTGGTTCCCGTTTGTTCTGTGGGTGTAAAAAGCCGTGACAGGAGGGGATTGAGTGAGTTGGGAGTGGAGAGGGAGGTTTGAAGCATGAGAGAATAGACCACAGCTCCTCTTTGAATGGTGAGAAAGCATGATTAATCAGGGAGGGATGTTTTTTTATTTCCTCTACCTGGAATGGCATGACGAAGAAATGCATGTGAGAGACATGAGTGAGGAAAAACGTAGATGAAACCAATGTTACCTGCATGTTTTCTCAAACCTATGAGCTTGTTTTCTGCATGTGTGTCCCATCCCCAACAGCATGGACAGGCCCCTCACCAAGCGCTGCTCCAATCTCAGCACCTGCGTTCTGGGCAAACTGTCTCAGGAGCTGCACAAGTTGCAGACGTTCCCTCGCACGAACGTGGGAGCAGAAACGCCCGGCAAGAAGCGCAGGGCGCCTGGGAGCGACAGCTTTGCAAGCTACGACGAGATCTTTGACAGCATCTAACCCATGCTCACCCCCCCCCCCCCCCTCCCTCAGTCCTTCTTTTACCTTTACTGCATCACCCATCGCTCCTCCCCTCTCCTCTTTCATTCATCCCGCCATTTTCTCCGAGTGCATGCCCGTTTTGCTTTCTTGATTGACACGAGATGAACATGACCCCGCGAGCGAATTTTCAGTGATTTCCCCCTTTGCCGTTTTAGTTTTAGTTTCTAGCTTTTGGCAGAGAATAATTCTCCTCCATCATTCCAGACAATCAGACTCAGTTTTCGCAGATGTCATTTCAGAGCTGGTTTTAGGCTTCCATCTCTTTGTTCCGTGTGTGGAGTCATTTCAAAGGCCCTCACATTCAAAGGGTTTCTAGAGATCACCTAATAGAAGCATTAATAAACCGTCCACTGATGCAACACCATGTTTCTTGTTCAATAAACATATTTTTCTACCAGGAAACCTTAGCTCACTTTCATTTTTTGGGGGGGGCGGGGGGGGGTTGCTTTAAAACAGCCAGTGGGGACCTCATGAACTCACTTGCAACTTAAATCAGTCATAAATGGGATTTTAGATCATCCGGTAATTTCCCCTCAAATTATCTCTAAAGCTCCCATCGAGTTCAAAGGTAAGAAAAATGATCGGAAATCATAGAATCAAATCTTGCATGCTTTAAAATGGATACGTATTTGTAGCTGTTACGTCCCGGTGTTTGTCTGTGCTGTGAGGTGAAAAGAGAAAATGAAATGTGCGTTTAAGTCTGTGTCAGTATTGGGTGGATGAACGTTGCTTCTGATTTTGACCATTAACCCCGCCTTCGTTCTCCTGAAGCAGCGTTACAGCACAGAAGCGGGCCTGCAACACAGCAACCTGCGTGACTCACCGCCTGGCGGACTTCCTCAGCCGGTCAGGGGGAATGGGCAACAGCAACTTCGTCCCCACCAACGTCGGCGCGAAGGCCTTCGGCAGGCGGAGGAGAAACGTCCAGATGTGAGCGCCGCAAAACCTTCAGGGAAACGGTAGGAAAAGGAAATAACACTACTAATAATTAATAGAAATCCATCACTTTGATCGAGAAATGAGAAAATGCGTTAAAAGTTAAATGTGCTGCAAATAACTAAACTTATCCCTTTTTCTCTTTCTGTCTTTTCTTTCCAGACCTTGAGAGCCGACAAGAAATCAACAGAAAAACCTAAGAACAAAAAAATCAACAAAAACGGAAAACAAGAAAAAAAACTGAACTGGCCCTTCATCCACTCCCTGACATTCATACGTAATAATAATTTTAAAAAAAAACAAATATATATATAAAAAAATTTAAAAAATCAAGTAAAAAAAAACATTAAAAAAAAGCGCCACAGGAAGTCTCGCCCTTATCTCCATCCTGTTAGTGAAACCTTTCGCTTTTGGCAAATGAGAGAAGAAAAAAACAAAAAAAAAACAAACAGAAAAAAAAAAAAAAGCACTTTAGTTTGTGAACCAATGAACTCCTGAAGAAAGAAAACCATCATCCTCATCCTCCTTTTTATACATGATCGAGTGGAAAACAAAATGAAAGCAGCGGTGGTCATCGCCCCTTTTTTCTCCTCATGTCAACCTGGTTAGAGCACATCTCCCCCATCTCCCCCCCCTCCACATATACCCCCCATACTCCCCCTTCTCCCCAAGGGTACCCTGTTTTCCTGTGTGCCAGCGGGACGCCATTAAAGATGAGCCTACCCAAGGCCCCCCCCACAACGGCTGTTGTCTTGTGCCTTGATGTAGAACAATTTACCTGAACATGATTGTACAGTTCTGTTGTTTGACGGTGAAGAAGAGCCCGGGGCGAGGACGAAGAGAGGATGAAGACAGATTAATATTGTAAACAATATTGTGCAAAACAAATTTCAGCAAGATTAAAATGTATTTTAGATACACTCGGGTTTGGGGTACTTGTTTTGTTCTTCCAAAGGTTTTTAAGCACCCAGGTGTGGAGAGAAGTGGATACGGCCGATGATAAAAATGAGATGCTTATATTTGTACATTAATTGCTGGGATACTGATTTACAAGCGCGGTGAATTACAGGACTTGGCGAATGTTTTGTAATTTATTGGTCATAAATCTGGCGACATTTCTCACAGACAACATACACACATCCTTGAAATTTGTAGCTCGCTCCTATGATTTGGCGTGCTGTTGGAGAAATTCACAATCATCCAGTCTAGTGTTTAGTGCTTAGTTTGGATCACTTTGTATGCAGCCGGAGTCCAAACGCGTCGCTTCTGTTGGGAGCAACATCGGAGTCACGCGCGACCACACCGACATGGATGTGTTGAGATGCGTGATGATGAAAACTGCATGGGTAATTGCTTAATAAAAGGCAGCCAAACCTGCAGTCGGACTTGTTCTTCTTTAGCTCCACCGGAGGCACGACAGCGCCTCTCGGGCCGGGATCAGGATACTTTACGCAACAACACGGGGAATTGGTGCAGAGCTGTCTGGTGCAGAGCTGTCTGCGAAAAATCATGAGATCGTCTCATTTTCAGTCACTAAATAGACACTTAGACCCAGCATGGCTGGAAATATCTGGGTTGTCCTGCTTTTACAGAAGCACTCCAACAGGTGGCAACATAATTACCCTGTCCAGAAGTCAGTGTGGAGCTCTGCAGAGTCTGACTCCAGTGAGGAGGACATTAAAAGTACTTTCAAACTACTGTGGAAAGTGACCCCAACATTTTCTCCCAGCATGCTGACGATCAGCAGAACATTTAATTAGTGTGTAGTTTTATTATCAAAACTGGAAAAAGTACTCAGAGAGGGTTTCTTCCTCTCTCATTCTCTTCATCGGTTCAGCACATAGTTTTATTCTCTGCTCCACATGCCTAAACTTTTCGCAGGGCATTATCTGAAACAGACATTAATGTGTCGTTCCTCTCCGGAATAAAACATCAAAGGAACAGGGCAACACTTTGCAGATACCTCCATTAATGTCTGAGCCAGCCTCTAAATCCACCAACAACTCTCTGAGTATCTCGCCTTCCACTTCAGCGTCTTTGTTCAGCCCATGGAGCCCCCCAGTTCCACCCCCAAAGGAATATCAAAGGAATCTAAGGAACAAAAGCATCAATGATGTAGCAAGTTTCAGGACAGTGCATCGCCACATTGTGACACCAAAACAAAAAACAGGTAATGTCACCAAATTCTAATTACATGTAGGATATTCCAAGACTTCCCTCTGTGTGAGATTTTATGAATGTCCGTTCATGAGTTTTCTCCTAATCTTGTTCACAAACACACGGACAAACAAACGCGGGCGAGGTCATAACCTCATCCGTCGGCGGAGTAATTTAACAAAATAGAGACCAAAGCTAGGTTCAAATCCACCTCAGGACTTTGGGTTTTCTCCAGGTACCCCAGTTTCCTCACACAATCCCAAATGGAGCAATAAAAGGGAGTTGGCGACTCTAATTTTGCTCGTAGGTGTGAATGTGAGGGTGGTTGGCCCGGTGATGAACTGCCGACTTGTCCGGGGTGAACCCTTCCTTCTGCCCTGTTTCAGCTGGGAGAGGCTCCAGACCCCGTCGACCCTGCAGAGGACAAGCGGTTACAGAAAATGGATGGTTTGGCGATGCAGGCATCTCTGGCATTGTTGGCTGTGGGAACAATAACGTGGTCAGCATTCTAGAAAACGGAATTTCAAAGCAGCATTCTCCATTTATCCAGGCTATCAAATTTGCAAACACACGTCCAAAAGTTGTCCGTGTTGTGATGCTCCATATTTGGCACGTTAATTCTGACTGATCACCAAATCAGATATTTATTGGTATCATGGGATTTTTAATTGAGAAGTTCAGATTCCTTGTGATTGGTGATGTTCACGCTGTTCCGAAAATCACATCTGTGTCACATATGAGCAAATAAAATCAGATTCGGGTGACTTTAACCTGCTGCGCCTGAAAGACGCCACTGGTTACTCTAGTGTGAGGCCGAGGAAGCAAGAACGTGATTCCACAAGGATCCCAGACTTGACGGTGTTTGAAAAGAGACGGTCTGAGCAGCAAAGGGTGAAAACCGGTTCAACGCTCCTGCAGGAGGAGCGTCAAGCGTGGAAGTCCGTGCTTCATCACAGGGATGTGCGATTGTGATCAAGCAGAAATTCAAAACTCTTCACAGTGTGATCCTGAGACTGCGTGGTTTTGTAATCTATGCTTCAAAAATATATCCTGGAATAAATTGAAAAAGGCAAACACATGTTTTTATTCCAAAATATACCGAGAGCCACAAAGTTTGACTGAAGACGTCGAGCTGAAACTACTTTAACCAACTCAGAAAAAAAACAAAAACACTTTGTATAAATGCTTTTAACGTGAAAAGTGAAAAATCTTTAACATATGGCCGATTTATGCGCAAAAGTTTCCAGTAAAACTAGATTCTCCTTTTGTCTTCTTTGTCTAAGGATACAGAAGCGCCCACTTATAGAAAAACAAATTCATGCCGATGTGAACCAAACACAACCGCTATGACATGACAGGAAAATTGACTATCCCGCACATTACATGCCAAATCACATAATAACGCAGAGGAACGAGCGGCATGTTCCTGTCGAGCAAAAAAAAAAAAAAAAAAAAATACTCAAGGTTGTCAGCTTAAATTTGGAACCAAATGTGCAAAAATAAAATGTGGAAAAGTGTTTTTCTCTCTTTTTAAAACTGTTACAGAGGGTGGCTGGAGCACAGATGCCTCACTGCTCTGGTGAGTCATCAGCAGGCAGTGGCGGGTTTAGTTGGTGCGGCGCCCTGGGCCAGATCCCCAGTCAGCCACACAAAAAATAACAGGCTGCAAGTTTATTTCATTACAGCAGAGGTGTAGCTGGAATGAAGTCATCTTACCATTATTTTCAAATAGGATTTCAAGTGGTCGGCCTACCTCTTAATGTAATTGCCTAATCAGATCCTAATGGCTTCTTATAAAAACATTACAATATAGAAGCATTAGTAAAAGGTTCAAATTAGATTATCATTTGTTATATTTAAATGCAGTGTGTAAACCATGCTGTAATCAATGGGAACAGTACATATTTCAAATTCATAATCTACAAAAGATAAAACCCAGGTTTTTTTTTTAACATTTACAGAACAATACATTGATATATAAAAATAAAAAAAGGATATAATATAACACGAGTTCAAACATATTGACTTGCGTTTAGTGGTTTTCTTACGGTATTTGATTATTTAATAGGTTTAACTTAAAAAATAAGCCCATAAAAGGGTCTTATTTGTGTGTAATTGTTAATATTATAAGTGTATATGACTTAACTATAAAGATTGTGAAGTAATAAGAGAGTGACCATGAACAGGCACGTGTTTGAAGTGTAGACTATTACTTTTTTTTTTACACATTGTGGCCTCCTCTACTTATGTCTTTGCCGGCCCTTAAAACGTTAATTAACTTCATGACGACAACAAATGACTTAATAATGAATGATCCTATCATGCACAGAACCCAGACAAGGTGTTTTATACTTGCTTAAGAAAACTCTTGACAACAACTGACTTCATGTGTAGTCATGGCAACGGCGCTAACCTAAGACCGCCATCTGCAAAATCTATTTTGTTTGAGCTTTGGGTAGTGTGTGTGTGTGTTTAGGGTCATTGATACGTTTATTTGTTGTTTTCACAATGTCGATTAACGTTGTACTCTGAGTCACATGACGGCCCGACCAGGAAGTTAAGCAAAGCTAACACGGCTTATCCAAAATGTCATTTATCTGTTTTATTCACTAAATTAAGCATTAAAGAAGCGCGTCTGGGCCGTGCATCCCTTTTAAGCGTCCATCGTAAACGCTTCAGATGCGTTGTGGCTTTTGAAGATGGTTTTTTCTGAAATATGTTGTGTTGTGGATTTTGCGAGGCGCCTGCGTTGTCAAATTAATGAGGATTTTATTCTTCATTTGCTTGTGTTTTATCTATTTGCATGTGTTTTTTTGAGTTGTAGTGCGTTTGCCCCTCTGTCAGTGACGTAAAACCTGGAATCCACTTATCCAAAGGAAGGAAGAAACAACACAAACAAAAGAGAAAGTGAACATAATTAGTGGAATATAAAGGACTTGTATGTACGGGGGAATTCCATGTGACTATATGAAGACTGCATGGAGCCTTACATTATTTCCTATCGATAACTCCGCCTTTATGCGGTGGTAATGGTCTGTCAAGTATTTGAAGTGCAGTAACTCCCCTGCAAAATAATCATGGACGGTGATCTGAGGAGAAGGTTAAATTAAAGCCCCGCTGGTTTAGCTCACACATATAGGTGTAACTTTGTAAATTGAGAGGAGCCCATTCAAAATGGGTGAAATTGGACAACCGCTTACAGTTGATCCCGTTTAGCATCACGGATGAACGCTGAGTGTCCACCGAAGCAAAAACCAGGATATTTGTCACGGTGTGCATCACTCATAATCACACCCGGGCTGTCAGAGACTCATTTCTTGTAAAATGACATTTTTCAGTCACAAATACGAGAAAAATGTGCTTAAAACGGCAACAATTACCGTCAGACGGGCTGTTCCCATGCTTTAGACACCAAAAGCAATAAATGATAGCTTTAAAGCTTCCTGTAAACATGAGTGGGATTGATGACTAATTGATTTCCAGTTGAGAGGAAAGATATTCAAATATCTTACCTTAATCCGCTTACATAAAAATTGGATTTGTGCGCCACCTCCAACCTCTCCTCTTTCTTATTACAGTCTTTCCACTCATCCTCTCTGGGTCTTACACTATATGCTCATCTATCCGAGAGAAAAATCGGCGCTGAAGTCAGAGTCAGAGTCACGCTAGAACCCGCATGGAAACTTCTCTTGCATGACTGAAGGGGAAAAATCCCCCCTTTCCCATTCTTCTGATAATTGAGGGGGATGAGAGGTTGAGGGCAGATTCGTGTGTCAGATTGGTTTGAAACTTCATTCTCAGCAGTAACATAACAATCCGACCATGCCAATGAGAATAGCGGTGATAATGGCACACAGCTGCTTCGTATGGGGCTGTTCCAGTTGGAAATTAGATGGTTCGTATAAGAAGAACCAATAAGTGAGCGAGCCCCCATCTCCAGAGCGAAGACGTGCCCCTAGTCCATTTCCCAGAAACCTACGCCACAAACCAAACTCAAAACCTGAGGCTTTGGTAGACGCTTCTCTTTAATTTTAAAAGGAATGGCTTGGGATTCTTATGAAATCCTGACGTCACATCGGGACTCTGCAGCTCTACTCGTCCAGCGTTTCTTTAACTCGTCTGTCTGCAGCTTCTTCTCCTGCTTTACTTTCCACAAAGTTAATCAAACCAACACTCGGTTTCTCAACATGTTTTTGTTCCAGATTTAAAAATGTTATTCCTGCAGTCTGCAGTTTCATGGATTTGATGGAGGGTGGCGTAAAAATAACCTCAGTTCTTTCTTTGTTTTTGGTTAAAATTTGTTATAAAATACTGGAAATTCATAAAGTAAAAAAATCATAATATGCATAGCACCGCAAAGCTAGTGGCAATTTTCCTATAGCTTCATGACGGAACCCAGATGTTCCGAGATGGTAACATTTATCCAATGGAATAAAGTGGATAAAATGATATTTAACACCCACGAGGGATCGACACTACAGACACGCACCGAAACCATCAATAATAATAATGATAATAATGATGTTTACTTTATATAGCACGTGTCACACAGAACATACATACAGTATAAGACTGTGAAATCTATCCCTGCATCCGACCCATCCCTGAGGGACCACTGGGCAGCCCCTGTGAAGCGACCGGGGAGCTGATGTTTCAGGGTCCGGCTCAGGGACCCAAGGAGTGTTGCGTCAGGGGTTTGGCTCCGGTCCCGGTGTCCCGGTTGAGGGACCAACTGAGATTAAGCCGCGTGATGCATCACCACAAATAGATATTTCAGATCTCTCAAATATATGTCATTACGAAATAATAAACCCTCAGCAACCAGTCACATTAACTCAAACCACTAGCAAGAAACATAACGCCCTGCCAAACTGCTGGGCATAAAGACCTGTGCCCAAAGGCACACTGAGCCAGACCACTGAGTCTGGACTTCATTCACACCACAACAGCAGCAACTATCTGATGCCAGCAATAAATAACGGCTATTTAAGATCCATCATAATCCATTGGACTCACCAAAGCCGTTCATCATCTGAAGACAAAGTCCGTCCTCCTTACTTTTCTTTATAAATAGCTCAAGGACACAGTCGTTTTGGGCACCACCGTCTTTCAGCTCCGGCGCTGACAGCCCAGGCAGCCCAGTCCCATTTCGACAATAAGTTTGTTCTAAGTTCTGAAAATGACGACTTCACTCAGGTACAGGATTTAGGGATTGAACCTCTTTCCGCAATGAAATGATATTAACAACAAACAAAATACAAGCAAAAAAAAAAAATACATGTTATCTCAATTCAAATGATTAGTAAAATATGAAAATGTAATTTTCTGACACTCTCTAGGCCAGCAGAAAAGACCCTAGCATCCATGACGGCCCACCGTTTCTAGCATGTGGTTAGCTTATGTTATAATAAAAGCAGGACGCAAGAGAATAAAGATTACTTGGCTCCACATAAACTTAAGAAGAATTCAAGAAGACATGGGCGTGATTTTAAATGTGTCACACATGCACTTGGTTGATTTCCAGCTGACTTTTGGATCGTTGAACGTCTCCCTATAAAAGCGTGGAGCAGTAGTCTTCTTCACTGAGGGGACAGATATGATCCTCTTGGCTGGTGGTCTCTGTGAATCCACCATCAACCAATCGTCTGTCCTCTCAACAAGGACCCTTTGAGGCACATGACTGAGTCTGTGGATCGTGTCTCCATCATCTGCAGGGATTCTCCAGAACCACAAACAATTAATGACTCTCCCCATAAAGAAACAGAAGCAGAACTCGGACCAGGCAAGAAGCAGCTTTTGTTAACAGACTTATTTTTATAGGTAACTCGGATGATCTAATGTCTTTCAGATGAGAGCGGCCATTAGAGGAGGTGGAATGGCAAGAGCGTGGCGGTCAGGCTGAAGCAGAGAGAAGAGCTGACTTCACTGATTAAAGAGGAGAACTGTTGGCAGGTGGTGTTGAGTCCAGGCTGTCGAGGAGGACTGTTAACTTGGCAGACCATAAACTTGGGGTGATGATAACCTGAGCTAGAGGGATAGGCACCGCGGTAAACACTAGCAATACAAAATGTAAACAGGCCGTAAACCGTAAGTGCCTCTTTCAAAAACTAAGTCCGGTAGAGAATGGAGGGCAGAGCCAGACTATATATGCAGCGGGAACCTGATACAGAACCGGTTCAGGTGCGGCTGCAGCAGTGAAGTACTGGAAACCAGGTGCGGTTTAAGCTTATGTGGCACCTTGGGCGAACCTGTAAACCCCTTTAGGTTGAGGAGTTCAATCAGGGGGATTGCTTGCACAACGCAGGAGATCGGGAACTTTTCACGGATATGCACCTGCTGTTGGTGACGACAGCGTAGCTCTTGTTAATAACCAGCGTCAATCTACGCATCCAAAACGACACGCACACACAGTCCAGGTTCATACAAAGAAACTGTCAAGGGCGAAGCAGCTTCCCGTTCTTAAATCCTGAGCTCCATCAGAGATCTCTAAGAAACATTCGTTTCAAAGCATTTTATTGTGTTTCCTCTGGAGTCTTGTCTGTCCTGTCAACTTTAACACTACAGATGTAGTAGGTCATTGGAGCAAAATGCTCTCTTTTGCCTCAAATCACAAATGATTAAATGCATTAAAAATGCGCCTGACCTCCCTGCCTTTATATCATCATGCTTGCATGGTTGCATAGCGCTACTAAAAAGAGGTGGGCGTGAAAGTGATAACCTTATTGGTCAGAAACTAAAAATGACGCCGGTTCAATCAGAGAAGACAGAGAACAAAAGAAAAGATGAATGACAACCGATGATGTCTGATAATTAGTCTATCAGACAATCTTTGCTGCTTTGACCCTTTGGGGAGATTGAGATCCACTTTCTGGGTCTCTGCCATGATACTGGTGGTGGTGGCTGATGACTCTGATGAGGCTGATGACTCTGCGAGGGCTAGGCGGGTATGGGGAGGTGGAGGGCGCGTGAACCAGCAGCAATCAGGAGCAGCTTATATCAATTGTTGCACTGGACCGCATGTAAGAGAGGATAGTCTTTCGGACTGAACTTCTGATAGATCTTCATTGGACTAGATATGACCCAGACGGCAGAAAAGCTTCAGAGGTCCTGTCTTCTGGCTTGAATAGTTGTCTCCCCCTGCTCTGATTCTTTTCTAGATTAAATGAACCAGAAGCCGATCCAGCTTCATTTTCAATGCACATACTTGAGAGTGCTGGGAATCTTCTCTCCCAACTTTTCTAGCCACAAAGTGAATGACTGTACTTAAACAATGGCTTCTTGTTGAGAATTGCGTGATCCCTTAGCAATGTCCCTCTGAATGGGCTTCGATCAGTACCCCACCCGCTCTATTTGCCAGGAAATGAGGTAAAACCTTTGAGGAAATTAGGTGTTTGGATTCACATTGAAGCTAAAGCTAATATTTATTGACTCAATGCAGTGTAACAGGCCCTTTTTTTGAGCCTGGGAGTGTGTGTGGAACCGCCTCCTTCACATAATCACATGGTAATTATTCACACAAGAGTACATATGGATATTAATTCAGACCGAGATCCGCTGGGTTTTTCATTTAATAGGAACCAGCTGACCGACATTTTTATTTTCATTTTCTTCCCTTCCATTTATAAAAGTCTCCTTTTTTTTTTCCATAAGGTAGTTATTTCCAAGGCTGATGTGAAACCAGACACCCAGGAGCGTTCATGGTAGAGGTCCAGAAACAACACAAGGCCTTCCCGACATCCCCTCCACCACCCCAATCCCCCTTTCCGTCTAGTGCGACTGTTCCAGGTAAGGTAAACACCTTTTCACCGTGTCAGAAACTGGATTTCATTCTGCTTCGGTTCTTTCATCTCGCCCTCTTTTCTGGCCCTCCCTCTCCTCCTTCTCTTCCCCTGCTTCTGCCGCCACATCTGGAACCCAGCTCCTCATTTATTTATGTGGTCTCTCTCTCTCTCTCTCTCTCTCTCTCTCTCTTTCTTTCTTTCTAGTCTTATTCAAAGTCCTTTACCTTGACTTGTTGGCAGTATTCTCTCCTTCTGATGAGGTCTGCAATTACATCTCGCCATAACTGGTGACTCTACAATTACATGCCCCACCACAGAATCTTCACAGCCCCCCCCCCCCCCCCCCCCCCCCACCCCCCCCACCCCACACTCCTCCTCCTCCTCCCTCTGAAAAGCACCAGTGCTCATATGGTAGACAGAAATAGAATAGTTTCATGTCTGTTTGGATGGCGGCCCAGCTGAAACTATGCTCAGCTGCTTGACTGACAGTGGGTTGCGGGTTTTTTCTCCCCAAGAAAAACCTTTAAGGCCAGTCACGTTTAGACTCTGAGCAGTCCTGCACCAGCAGGCTTCAGTGGTGGTTGACCCAGCCGGGCTCCAGGAAGGGAGACAGAGCGAGACAGAGACACGGACTGAATGAAAGAAAGGACAGAGAACCAGAGAGTGGGACAAGAAGCTCAAGCTGTAACAATGAATCCGCCTGAGAACACTTAACCTTTCCGTCAGACACCAAGTCAACGGGTAAGTTGGAAACCGTTTCAGTATAATCTCGACTTTATGGAAGGTTCAGGATCACTGTTGGTTTGTTCAGCTTTGACTTAAGGATGACCATTCAAGTGCATAACTGTGCTGAATTCCAAAATTATAACGCATTTTGCATGTATTATTACCCCAAAAATAGGCTTAAACAGACAAAACGTACTTTATTTGACGAGCCACGAAGATATGTGACAAACACACAGTTAATATGTGTAATTTCACCTTTATGGCCCAACGGCTGATGTTATTTATCCGGTTTAACCCTCTGATGTGATCCCTAACCCTACATTTACAGTATTAATGCTCATTGCATTAATACTGTATTTTTATAGAGAAGAAATTCTTGTCATGTCATAGAGGCGATGTTGTGATAAATATTATTGAATGTGGTGAATGAAAGCTTAGGGTCAGGGTTCACGCTGGTGTGACCGCAGACCGCAGAGGTTAAAGGCTGAGGCATGGCTTTACTCTAAAAGCCACAAACATGATGACGTCATGAAAAAAAGCAAGGCTTAATTAGTCAGCATTACGTTTGAAACTCAATATATTTCACGTTCACTTGTGATTTGTGATTTTCTTTGGGTTGTCCCTTTAACTCACCTCAAATCAAAAACTCAAAAGCTTTGATTTAAATACTGTAGTGGCTGCATGAATTAACACAGTGTTCCGTATCCATGTCAAAGTTTACATCTATTTAACTGCAAGAAACTTTTAAAATATTTTTCGAAAGTTGAAAAAAACATTTGGACTGCTTTAAGTCCAAATGTTTTTTTTTATGATACTTAAAGGTCAGAAGTATTGATCACCAATATTCTCACAACAGTTAAATGTCATATAAACATTGATAGATTTAAAAAATAAATAAATAAATCTACATATTGTGTAGTATCTTGCTGAAAATTGTCCGATGGAGGACAAAAAAAGTACAAGAATCACAGACAATGTGACATAAAATGTAAATTTCGGACAAAAAGTGATCGGATTAGATTAGAATCTTCACAAACCGACGTCTTTTCATCATTTCTGTCACGTCATGTCAGCGGAAAAACAAAATTCAAGCTATATCGGAATTGTGTAAAGTTTTAGAATGTAATCTAATATAAAAACTATGACATATTAAGACGTCTCGATTAAATGAAGGAACAATTGCATTTATTTGGAGTGTGAACGAACACCGAGACGCATTGTAATCCAATTACCCAAACCACTTACCGATGAGGTGCGGGACGCGTTCGACCTCTTACCTGTGCTGGTGTAAACGATCATGTGTCCTGATGCATCTCTGATAAGAACGTCACAGGAAAATACGTCACCAGTGCTGGACTCGGTTTTGGTTTCTGCAGAAGCCTGAGACCGGTTGAATAAATGGAGAGAGGGGAGATTGAACGGGGGTTGGAGTACGAGTTAAACGAGATGTCTTACATGTGACACAGGTCACAAACTAGGCATATACATTCTATCGTTGTCCGATGATTAGCACCGAGAAGACAAATAATATCTGGCTCTTTAGCTGCTACATGCTACACAATTCTCACCAGCTAGGCCTATATGCTATGCTATATGTTTGTTTTTGTTTTTTACAGTTGATATGAAAGTATAATATTATGGTTTAAGTTATGTATATTCATTAGTACATATATATATATATATATATATATATATATATATATATATATATATATATATATATATTATACTTATTATATATAACCAATTTCCCTCCAGTGATAAATTAACTGTTTGGATTCTGATATAGATTTCATAATATGATGTCACACTTGTAAATTGATGCTATAAATGATGGTTTGTGTGTCATTTGGAATTTAAAGTTTCACTTCAGAAAGGGAAATTAAAAAATGAAAAATGAGTCATTTTTTTTGATTTTTGATTTTGAGATAGAAAAATTTAAATTGAAAAGCAATGTTTTTTTTTCATTTTAATGACCAAAGAGGAGTAATAGAATTTTTTTTTAAATGATTTGACTGTAGATTTTTGGTTTTAATATGAAAAAATGAAATCATCAGAAAACAGAAAACAAAAAATAGCAACATTTTCATTTTCTTAGTCATTTACAAAATGAGGGCGGTGCTCACAAGAGAAGATGGCAAATAGGAAACACTTAAGCATCTCTGAAATTGGGTTAATCATACATTTGACCATAATAATCACACCCAATTAGCCACAACATTATAACCAATCAGCATTCATACTGTAACTATCATGTGGGAAGTCTGGACCAATCACAACGCCCCATTTTACGAGAGTCCATGTCACCATATGGGATCGTTTAGCAGCATGAGTAATGCACAGCTGCTGTCAGGGGTCCACTCCACCTGGGACCCAGTAGCACGGCGTCTCAGCAGCTCAAGGATGGATCAAGTAGTAGGCGGGTCCGGTAGCTGCTGTCAGTCTGCAGGCAGACCAAAGCTTGAATCTCGGTTCTGATGTGATGGACTACAGCTAAATTGTTCAGTCATTATGGGCCACGATTGTACATTTCTTCAAAAACATTTGCAGAATAATACCACTTTTAGCTGTGGAAAATAAACAACGATCAACCAAAACATTAGAACCAGTAACTGTTGTTAACGTTGTGGGCTATCAGTGTGTCTATAAAGCAATTAGAATCCGATTAACTGGATTTCAAGGCTATTGACATATTTTAAACAAAGATTAAAATACTCTAGAAAGCCAATAGCCATCATTGTGTCACTTTCGTAATCCCTCATAAATGACACCCAGTCTCAGAAAACAAGAAAACAAACCCTATTTTCTTTTTTTAAGTCTACTAGTGATCTTATATTTTCATATTCAAAGTAGAAAATGAAAATCAAATCATCTTTCATCTTTCTCTAATCCCCATTTGATCATGAAACGGAAAAACGGCTTGTTTTCCAATTTGGACTTTTGTATCTCAAAATGGAAAAAAAAAAAAAAAAAAAAAAAAAAAATGCCTTGCTTTTAGTTTTTTAATATCCCTTTTCTGAAACGGAAATTAAAATCCCAAAATATTCCTCCCTATCCCATATAAGGATAATAGTCGGTGTTCTCAATTGGAAAATATTTTCTGTTTTTATTCTGAGTCATGCTGGAGCGCCATAGTGGCTATAACAGTTTGGATTCGGATGATTCGGTTTACGTGGGAGTGATGGGAGTCGGAACTATGGAAAACAAAAAGATTGCAGTAGGGCTGACAGTAATGATCAGGACGCAGCCACCACATGACCTTACTACAGGCTTCTGTGTGTGTGATGTGGTGTGTGTGTGTTTAAGGAAGAGACAATTAGAGATTAGATGAGAGACTGGTCTTTGAGTTTTTCTATATATATATAAATATACTTTCCCTGGGCGCTTGACACGTGTTGATGTACTTTTGTGATACTTGAACGTCTATAAACGTTTGAGTGAACACGCCCCCGAACCTTATATCTGAGCTCTGTGTTGATTTATCATTCCAATTCCTTGTAACTGTGGCCAAATCTCGATATCCATCATCAGTCTTCAAACGCTCACAGGTTTGAATCAACGTCAGTCTGAATGCGTGAGGGGAAAAAAACGTGCTGCAGCACATGATAAATGAACCGCACATAAATAACCGGGAGCAGAGTCACTCCTCTGGTCATGTCAGTCGGGCTTTCACTAAACAATCCGCCTGTATGACTGCATGACAACTATACAACACAGTTGGGTACCGAGCCAGGAATATACAAGACTTTTTTTTCCTTTTCTGAGTCTATGTTTTAGGAAAAGAAGAAGAATACTCCATTTGTCTTAGCACTAATTTGAAACGAAAGGAAGCTTGAGCGTCTGAGGACAGCCTTGTAGACCTCGGTGTAGAGTTTTTGCTCCTTCAAGTCTAAAGAGGCCAGCTGAGGTGGGTCGGGCACTTGATCAGAATGCCTCCAGGGGGCCTCCTTCTAGAGGTGTTTCAGGAACGTCCATCTGGTAGGAGACCCCGAGGTAGACCCAGAACTCGCTGGAGGGACTTTATAACCAATTCAGCCAGGAAACCTCGTCTGTAGTCACACTACAAGTCTCAGCCTCGTCAAATATACTTTTTCACGGTAGTGTCAACACATAATATGATTTCAGCGCAATCGAGCAGATCCAAATCATCATGCGGCTTTTTGTGTAGCGGGGGTCTGTCCTACTTAGCCAGTAGGCCCTACTGGTAGTAGAACAAAATCCAACAGAGTGGAGAGATAACAAAAACTGTGCAGATCATCACCTCTTCATAGTCTGCGTGTGATCAGGTGACCAAGCTGTCCTCCAGAGCAAAAACTCCTGCATATGTTCAATGCAGGGGAAACCATTTGGGTCTAAATACCAACATTCTCCTAAATATGATGTTGGTGCTGCAGATGATTCATAGGAAATCATCAGATATGTTCACATTTTCAGCAGATACAGATAACTGTAATCATGAATATGAACAAGTGAGATAATCAAAACAGATTTGAGGAAAAAGTTCAATGAAATATTGAGGTTTGTGATGTTAATGTAGCAATAAATGAGTTTATTCTTCTATACAGCAAAAAAACTTTAAGAGCCAGGGTTAATATACAGCAGACTGATGAGTCGATCGGAAGCAGATGTGAAGACTGGAAGGTGTGACGAGCTGGTTGAGGCCAGGTGCCAGTAGCGGCGTGGAGGTAGACCACGCCCACATCAGGATTAGAATATTCCGGGCAAAGAGAGGGGAGCACTGACAACACTTGGAAAAGTGAAACCCAGGGAAACACTAGTAATACAGCAGAGATAAACATGTTTACAGTCTGGTACAAAATCTGCTTCTGACCCTTATAGATCATAAAAATTTTACAAGGTTATTTTTTAAATCGCATTAAGGCCTAAAGCCACAAAACTGTCTGTCTCCACTGTACTTAACGCAACATCATTTGTGTGTACATTTAGAAAAACTACAGAGCTGACCAAGAATGTAGGATAGTCGCGCAATAAAAAAAACAAAAGCTTACATTAAAAGAAAGCAATAAAACCATGTGAAACAAATGTACAATTTTCATCCTGGGTTAATAATAATGATAATAATAAATAATAATACATTTAATTTATAATGCAAAATGATGCTTTTATCTGCTTTTTTAAAGTAAAAGCAGATAAAAGCATCAATAAAAAATAAAATAATAACTATATAAAAACCTGACCAAAAAGCAGCAATTTAAATTAAAGTTATAGGTTCTGCAAAAAAGGAAAGTTTTGAGTCCTTTTTTAAATGTGTCAGTCGTCTGTGGAGCCCTGAGATGGTCAGGGAGGGCATTCCACAGACGAGGGGCAGCCTGAACACCATGACTTCAGTTTGCTTTCATTAAGATTTAAAAGATTAAGGGCTATTTGAATCTGACTTTGATGTCCTTCAGACACTCCAGCAGTTCTTTGAAGGAGCTGGCACGGTTACTTTTCAAGGGCAGGTACATTTGAGAGTCGTCTGCGTAGAGGTGTTCGGAGATGCCATGTTTGGTGCCTGCTAGATGACACCTCGGATAAATCGAATATGTTGAATCTACCATAGATGCCAAGATGGTGACAGACATTGCAATAAGTTTATGCTGCACTCAAAGAGACGACCTCCATGTTTTATTAATCAAAAACACACCAAAAAGAAGCTGAAACATCTTCAGTGTCTCGCTCTGGGCATTTATTGTCATGTCTTGCATAAAATACATGCCAACAATCTCTTTCCCTGTTTTGAAATGTCGACAAGACACTTGGCATCTCAATCACCTATGTAGCTAGCTTAGCATCAGTTGTGTAATTATAAGAAAAAAGACTTCAGCTTTTTTAGCATCAGCTGTGTACGTATAAGAAAAAAGACTTCAGCTTCTTGAGCATCAGCTGATGAAGAGCTCTGACATCCGACAGCCGTTAGTCTCACTTGAACTCTCTGCCTGGTGAACAGCTAAGGAGGGTGTGGCGGGGTTAACTTAAACCACACATGTAGGTGTGGTCCTTTCGGTGCTGTATTTAATTCGGACTTCTCTTCACTTGAGGGGAATTATAGAGTTTCTGGCTGTCCGTCTCTCCTGACTGTGACACTCATTACCAGAAGCACTAAGAAAATGCTGTGCTGATGCCGTCTGATGAGCAGTGACTATTGCTGAGCTTTGTGACCACAGCTAAAGTTAGAAACATGCTTCCCCATGCTAAACCACTAGACTTAAACTTCCTGTTAAATCATCTTCCTATCATTAACCCTTTAATGTTTTCACTAAGGATAGAAACAATGGAGTAACGTTTTATGCTGTCGTCCCAGACAGCGAGGAGACGTGCCCAAAAAAACTCCCAATCTCCTTCGTTGTCATTGCAATCCCCCTGATTGAACTGCTCAAATTAAATTAAACTTTATGTCCAAAGAGAAAATGTTTTTTTCTGTAAAAAACAATCTCCCCCTTGTAAGTTAAATATTATTCTTTCAGAGTAAAATATGATATACATAAGATAGGTCTCCTTGAATCGACTTAGATTCATCACATTTGGAGTAATTCGATTGAACAGTTTGAAGTGGGGCCAACAAACGAGTGTTTTTTTGTAAAGTTCTCTACTCCTAGTAAGTAAAATATGAACTAATAGCCTAAAATATCACATTTAAGACACAGATCTTATCAAATCAATTATATTAACCACATTTAGCTCAATCAGATCAAATCAGACTTCAGCTTTTGGAGATAAAGCCCCCTATAGTGTCGGAAATATCCATCCGCCCTTTTCCAAAATCAATCCAGTTCTTCCTCACCCTGTGGTCTATGTGCGTATAAAAACTGAAAATGATCCATGAAATTGTTTTCGTGTTATCACATTAATACGAAGGATCTGCGGCGGATATTTGAAACTTATTAGACTTTTTCTTTTTTCGGTTATAAATAAGTACCAAGTCATACCGATCTTTAAGAGGTCCAGTCACATTTTTCAATAGAAAATAAAGGTTCTAAAAGGGTTCAACCCAACAGCTGAGTTGGACATTAAAGCGTTAAGTTGTAATAATAGGTAACCGGTTGAGTTGAAGATCTCAGTTTGTTCTTGCAGGATTGTTCCAAGTTTTCGTCAATCTCCTTTAGTAGCTTCCTTCTTGAGGTAGTTCCCATCTTCGGCTTTTGCTGTATTTCCAGCGCTCCTCTCCCGTCAGCGCCAGGTCCTCCTCCCGTGGGTCTGGTGTTCCCCACAAGCTATTCCTCACACTCCTCCGCCTGTCTGACTTTTTCGATCCAGATGCTCGCTAATTGCATTTTCTCCTCCGTGGAAATAAAAGCGTTAAAATACTTTCCTCTCAAACGTACCTGCGCTATTGTTCAACATATGGAAAGATGGAGAATAATTCTTCATCCATAATGTTCCCATGATTACGATATGATACCACTTTATTTTCATTTTGCTGTGAGTTTTTTTTAAAATTTTTCTTTTACTGACATTCATTTTTGGCCAAATCCATCTAGGGAAATTTACCCAGAGACAAAACAGACACATCACATTAGACAATTTTCTGAAACATCCAAACCAGCAAACATAATCATGAACAAACTCATCAGAACTCAGTTACCAGAACACTGGTGTATTTAGATGTAGGGACCCTATTAGAGGGAGGAAGTTGGTATTCTCCATTCGAAACATGCAAAGAATCCGAAGAGGTTGTCTGAGCATGCTCTTATTGCGAGTACTGATCGCTCTGCGGGTCGGGCCGTACTCTTGATGCAAATTTTGATTCGATTGTACAGCTTGGTTTTACAGATATGCTGCTGAGACAGACCGTCTGCAGGACAGCATGAAACTCTTAAGTGACACACTTAATAAACCCAAGGATGTAAATATACTTCTGTGTCTTCCTGCAAATACATTCTGTATGAGTGATTATTACGATTATTCACGTGTGAATGTATGTTTTTCAGTCGGTGTTATAAAAGGTGGGTGACACCTGTAAGTTTTAAATGTGTTTTGTCTCTGGGTGCCTTAGAGGATATTGAGGCAGCGGCGTTGTACTATCAACCCCTCTGATTGAACTCTTAAAAATTAATGTGTATTAATTAATGTTGACAGTATCTTTTGTAAAAGAAAAAGAAAAGAAAAGCTCTAAAAGTGAGTAAAATATGAACTATACCGGGTAAATAGAGTTAAGAAATATCATAATCTCCTCATGTTTATTCATAGGCTTCAAATTTGGACTAAATCGGGCGTTGTGTCCAAAAAAAGTGTTTTTTTGTGCAAATGATCCCTCTTGTCAGTAAAATATGAAATATTAACGACTAAAAACACAATCGTATACATGATAAATCTCTTCATAAGGACTAAATTTGGACTAAATTGAACCAATGGTAGTGAAATTATATCCCGAAAACTTTTCGAGGTAAAGCTCCCCATTGTGTCAAAATACATAAAACAGCTACCTCCAAAGTCCTGGAGGTGTTTCCTGTCTTTGTCTCAGTCTCTCCACTTCTGAGGTGTTTTAGGTTTGTTGTTTCGTTTTGTCTGTCATGCACGATGGATCCACCGGGTCATCATAGTTTGTAATCGTTGTTGTTCGTTTAGGTCAGAAACAGTCTTGGCATGAGGAAAAGCAATGATGCAAAATAACTATAATCTACCCAAGTGACAAACATCTTTTGGAAAATTAAGGTTAGCAAGTTTATAATTACACACGATATTTGTGCTAAAACGTAAAAAAATGCTAAAACCTGAAGAGTGCACTTTAATACCACCTCTGATATGAAAGTACGGGTTAAATTTCAGGCAATCTGTCAATCAACTCAGCCTTTTTTAAAATGTGAAGTTTGATTTGAGCGTTGCCAAATCACAACTGATGATGCAACGGAATATTCATGTGCAACTAGTTGCCGAAATTACCCAATTAAACCAACAAGCAACATCTGAAACGCTTGTACCAGCGGAAACAAAATCACATCCCCAACTTTAGAGTCTATTGGATTGATAATAGTTGCACTAACTACTGGAGCATCTTCCATAAGTTCAGCTTTCGATGGCACTTTGGGACACATTCACTTGTTACGTCCCTCTGGGGAAAAAAAAAGCTGTGCATGTCAACAAGTGACTGGTTTCAGCCGGAACGTCTCCAAACGCTCCCTCTGAGTTGCTGACCTTTGACCTCACTGGAGCCAAGTGTGTGTCTCTGACAAGAATCAAAGTAGAATTCTTTACGGCTTCCCGACAACTGTGACCAAAGAAAGTTGTGCGAAACCTCCTGCTGTTGACTTAAACGTTGACTCATCCACATAGTGAATCCTGATGATGATGATGAATATTGAACAAAATATGGGTTGTGAAGACAAGTATGGACATTTGTTGCATCATAGCATCGCAGACGGCCCCTTTAAATGCTGTTGGACCGCTACCAGGATCCATGAAACCCCCGTAAGGAAGACCCATCTCAATACTTCTCACATCCCTAAGTACCTTCGCTGCATGTGCGTCACATGTACATCGTTGACGCAGCTTTATTGTGCGTGGTGATGACTGCTGACACTGCGATGGCCGTCATGAGTCAATGGAGGCTCTCTGCTTGGAGTGGGGACTCAATTAGGAGAGTGCAGGTATAAATTTTTGCGTAGGTGGGCCCAATATGGCAGCCACTCTAGGGCCCCAACGCTGGGTGATAAATCAATATGAGACTGGTTGAATTAGAGCGTCCGCCTGGAGCTTCTTGGGTTGAGCCCTTTCTTTCCTTGCTCTCATCTTTTCTTCCCATCTCCATCCGCTAATTGGACGGAGGTCACAGGCTTCAGTCTACGTAGCTTTCCTCTCTGTCACTGTCTTCTGCACCGTGTCTCTTTTAACTATTCATATGGGAGATCAAGATATCAGAACTTCTTGGCTCACCAGTCATTCCTTTAGGGAGACTCCCACATCACTGGAGGAGCTCCTCCTTGGTGGCTCATCCTGCTTCATACGTCACCAATAGCAACGCAGAAGTCGTTAAACCTGTTCTTGTGGAATGTGAGGTTCGGTCCGAGTCTCATACTCAACTCAAAACAATCTCTGGATTGTCTTATGGACTTTGTTAACATACCCGTCAGTATCCAAGTCATTATGGGGTTTTTTGAGTATCCGGTCCTTCCGATGGGGCTTGTCAGACACCTGATTAAAAACTTAAGGAAAGTGTTCATGGTGATGTTTGTGGTATTTATAGTGATCTTTATAGTGTTTATGGTGATGTTTGTGGTGTTTATAGTGATGTTTATAGTGTTTATGTTGATGTTTGTGGTGTTTATAGTGATGTTTATAGTGATGTTTATAGTGTTTATAGTGATGTTTATAGTGTTTATGGTGATGTTTGTGGTGTTTATAGTGATGTTTATAGTGTTTATGTTGATGTTTGTGGTGTTTATAGTGATGTTTATAGTGTTTATAGTGATGTTTATAGCGTTTATGGTGATGTTTGTGGTATTTATAGTGATGTTTATAGTGTTTATAGTGATGTTTGTGGTATTTATAGTGATGTTTATAGTGTCTATAGTGATGTTTATAGTGTTTATGGTGATGTTCGTAGTGTTTATAGTGAAGTTTATAGTGTTTAAAATTATGTTTAAAGTGTTTATTTGCATGTTTATAGTGTTTAGAGGCGTGTTTATAGTGTTTATAGTAATTTCTTTAGTGTTCAGACTGAAGTTTATAGAGTTTATAGTTATTTTTATAGAATTTATAATAATGTTTATAGTGTTTTTAGTGATGTTTATAGCATTTATAGTAATGTTTATAGTGTTTATAGCGCTTATAGTAATGTATGTATTGTTTTTATATGGATGTTTATAGTGTTAATAGGGAAGTTTCTAGTGTTAATAATTACATTTATATTGTTTATTTGCATGTTTATAGTCTTTATAGTGATATTTATAGCATTTATAGTAATGTTTATAATGTTCATAGTGATGTTCATAGCATTCATAGTAATGATTATAGTGTTTATAGTGATGTTTATGTGTTTATATGACGTTATAATGTTATATGGATGTTTATAGTGTTTATTGTAATGTTTATAGTTTTTATAGTGATGTTTATAGCATTTACAGTAATATTTATAGTGTTTATATTGATGTCTATAGTGTTTATAGTAATGTATATATTGTGTTTATATTGATGTTTATAGTGTTTATAGTGATGTTTTTTGTCTTTAAAGTGATGTTTACTGTGTTAATAGTGAGGTTATATTGTTATATGGATGTTTATAGTGTTTATAAGGATGTTTAAACTGTTTATATGGAAGTTTATAGTGATGTTTCTTGTGTTTATAGTGATGTTATATGGATGTTTATAGTGTTTATATAGATGTTTATAGTGATGTTTCTTGTGTTTATAGTGATGTTATATTGTTGTATGGATGTTTATAGTGTTTATATGGCTGCTTATAATGTTATATGGATGTATATAGTGTTTTTATCGATGTTTATAGTAATGTTTATTGTGTTTATAGTGATTTTTTTTTGAGTAAAAAGCGATTCCTGTTGGTGCAGAGTTTGGATGAATGTCTATGGAAGATAATGTGAAAGTCGCACGAACCCCTATCCGACGGTTTGGACCAGAGGTCGCATTTGGAAAACCCCAACCTGTGTCTGATTTAGGACCATAGGTGGAAGTGGCCCAAATTGGAATTGGAAAAGATGCGATTCCATGTGGTTCTGGTGTTCTGTTCACACTGACGTGAAAAAGTTACATATGAGCCAAAGAATCAAAGCTGAGCCCCATTTTTCCAGTGTGAACGGAGCCACTGATCGATGGTACTTGTTCCAGGCCTTGCCATACCCACTATACATTCTTTGACATTGTAAACAGATCTTTTGGATTTCATTCTTTCAGCAGTCATTCCTATTTTCTTCATGTCTGTTGTTTGACTGAACTGACGAAGCTGAATGAAACTCGATCGAGATAGAGAACACGAGTTTGTCGCCTTGTTTTTCAATGACAGAAATAAGTTTGTACCTTTTTAAAGACGCTCTAAGTTTAGAGTTACACTTCTGATTTCTGGGAATACTCTGTATATCTCAAATGAGACCTGGCAGACTGTTTTCCAGACGTAATTACCCACAAAACTCTCACATATGTTTACCGTTTCGGTCCAAAGTGGGAAAAAAAATAGCTCTGAAACGGCTTTTTAAGTTTTTTCTTGCATACCTTGCAAATTTTCTCGTTGATATTTGCTTATCGCGTCGACCCCATGTGTGTTCCATTTTACCCTGCGTGTGCCTTCAGCTCAGTCGTGGAAAAACATTTGCAGGGAAACGCCTTGAAAAGAAATTCCACCCTGCCCTGTATTGGTGCCTGTGATCCTTTGCTTAGATCTGGGCAGTGGAACTATCCTCCGCCCCGGTTAGTACTCTACCCTTCTCCCTTAAACCCACACAAACGGACCCCGCCCACCTCATTTACTCCCATCTCCTAATGTCGAACAGCTGTAGAGTTGACTAGCAAGGAATTGCTGCTATTACGTCCGCTTCCTCTCCCTCTCTGCTCTCTTTTTCTCAGCCATTTTGTGTGTGGGCCCCCCAACAGCGGGTCACTCACGGGCCACAACACGATGTCTTAACCAAGTATCCATCAAAGGCATATTTACGACCCTGGCATAGGCTATGATGTCATGACTGTACATCCTAGGTGCCTGTGGGTGGAGATGAATAGACAGACAGCCTGCCGTAAATTATGCGTATGGATCGTGCCGGACTGCAAGGTTTTCTGGGCAGCCGGGTCTCCCTGACATGTAAAGCTGGACCGTAACGGGGCCAATGCCATTTCCAAGGCACTACATCTAACTGAAGGAGCTGCCTGACATTAATGCCAGTGAGGTCATCTCCGGTGTGATTGACAAGAGGAGACCAGGCAGTGATGCCGGGCCCTGAGAGCTCCTGCTGTCAGGGTTCTGCTTCAAAGGGCTGTTTTGGCCACATGCCTGAAGTCCAACTGGAAGTTGATGACACAGATTTCTCAAAGATTTACGACTAGCTTTAAACCTTTTGTCCACAATATTCCAGATAACGCTTGAAGAGCAACAGACTTTCTGCTGATAGAGCTCATGACAGTGATGTTATATTCGATGTTTTAGTTTTATTACATTCGATTAATTAGATAATATAAAAATGACAATATAAAATCATCCGTGTGATGATAAACAACATATCAGAATTGATAAGTAATACAAAAACCAATGTCAAAGTCTGCTTTTAGCCTATTAATTCTGGATATTAATCTATCATTTTAACTGCAAGGAAGTCTAATAGTCAGGTTATATTTGCCACCTTTACACTTTGAAGCTGTATTTGTTTTATAGAGTTTTTCTCAACTCAGTGAAGCAGGCGGCCCCGCTGTCCAATTGAGGGCTCACTGAGTCTGCGGTTCAATTCAAGTGCTGAGAAAAAAGGATAGCAAACATTTGATCTGATATGTAAAGGCTGTTTTAAGATTCATGCTGGCGGGACCTTACTAATATTCTCTGGCGAGACCCAACTGGATTTTCACTTTTTATCTCTTGAAGATAGCTGTTACTAAGGTTAAACTGGGTTTCCCTTACGTCGCTTTGACACCTCAACCAGTCACATTGTGTTGAGGCGGGTGTGGTACTGATGACGTCACACATGACGACACCCGTCAGCACCCACCGATCCGACTGCACTGGACGGGAGCCAATTAAAACCTATATCCTGCATGTTCTGTTATAGCTGACATCCTCATTCAAGGACTATAAAAAGGAGGTTTTATGAGACTAGACAGGCTAGACATTTCTGAGTATAAACCAACACTAAAAACAATCGCGGTCCGCCGTGTGAAGCACAGAATGCTGCAGGGTGACGACAGAATACTTTGTTAGTAACATGTGTCAAGGAGCTCCTGACTGATTATGGTCGCATACCCTACGTTTACCTGACCACGCTGCAAGCCTGTCTGCAATTATGTCAATGCGACTCCCCTATTAGCCATGTGGTGTGTGTGTGTGTGTGTGTTCGTGTGTGTGTGTGTGTGTGCCGCCCTGCAAAGCCTCTCTCATTCATTATTAAGGAGCTCCTGATGTTTTGCTGGTCGTCATTTCACCGGTGTCAGGTACCCACACGAACTCCTCGGCTGAACCAGACTGAGTCGGGATCCCGTTCCGTTGGCTTTGGGCCTGTAGAAGCCGCTCCTGCAGCCACTGAGCTCCACTCCGAGTCCTGTTGGTTACTCTGAGTATTCTGTCTCTGCCAGCTGATTTCCCCCACTTCATATGTTCAACTAACTGTTGATGGATCTGGGAATCTTAACATGCGCTTGGATATTTCTTTTGGCTCATGAGAGGTACGGTGCTGCTATGATCTGTTTGGGTTTGTTGTTTTTTTTTTACTTAAAAGGAGAATTTCGCTTACTTTTATAGCAGACCATAAAGTAACAGGACTCAATGTGTTCACTGTAGCAGACTTGTGGTGAGGCAATATGGTTACTTATGTAGCTGAATTTAATCCTTTTTGTGGGAAACTCTTTCTCGTGCTCTTTCTGTGTCTAAGGAATAAGAATCTAACTTGATTACTGCTGTCTGGAAGTCTGACGGCGATCAGCTGTGATGCGTCCACTTTCATCAGTCTGACATTCTACAGGGTGGCTGATTTCCGACTTTGTGCGGGTTTACAGGTCTTTGTGTGTGTGTGTGTGTGTGTGTGTGTGTATTTGTGTCTATGTGTGAGTGCAACTTGACCATGTCTGATCTCATTTTGAAGTGCAGGTTGCCAAGAAACCTCATTATGTTAAAGGAAAGAATGCCTCCATACCCAAATAGATTGCACAGTCTCTAACCATACACAAGAATCTTCTCATGTAGTCTCGTATGTTAGGTTTCATCCTCCATTCTGGTGTCTGCAGACACAAGGGCCAATTATTGCAGTCCAGACCAAAACATTATAAGACTTATAGAGTCTTATAATGCCTTATATTGTTTTGGTTTCCCTCCAAAAACAGCTCTGACTCCACAAAACCTCTGATGGTGTGTTGTGGGTAACTGGCATTGCAGACCCTTCTTGTCTGCGTGAGTTGTGAGATGGGTTTGTCCAGCACATCACTCACATCCTCAATTGTATTGAGAACTTGGGGCTTTAGGAGTCAACAGTCAACAACTTGAACTCGCTGACTTCTTCAAACCCTTCCTGAACTGCATTAACCTGCTGGAAGAGGCCACTGCCTTTAGGGGATATGCGGTTTCCATGAAGAGTTGTACATCTGCAACACTGTTTTGGCAAGTGGTACCTCCAAATGAATAGAAGCCCCTAGCGTTTTACCAGAAGTACATCCTCCAAACCATCACGCTACCTTCCCCAGCTGGCCTTCCTCGCATAGTGAATCCTGGCGTCATCTCTTCCCCAGGCGTGTGACAGAAAACTGTCCATAGAAGTAACTGAAAAAAACATGATTCATCAGACCAGGCCATCTTCTTCCATTGCTCTGTGGTTCCAATTCATAAGTTAACGTTCCCGTTGTAGGTGCTTTCAACAGTGGACAAGGATCAGGTTCAGCCCACTGAGCCTACATCTCCATCCCAAAAGGAACATCAGAGGACCAAAGGTAGCAATTGCCACTTTGTGACATCACTATACTTCAAAAAGCTTATTGTTCTATTTTATTTTATTTCAAATGCTGTGAAAAACTTAACGTCAGCAAAATTTTGTCATCTCTAGAACATACCAAAATATAAATCAAGGTGAAAATGAATGCAAATCTGACCTACAGCTTTTCTGTTATCTTGCTCAAAACAAACAGACTAACACACGCTCCTTGTCGCAGGTAATGAAAAACAAAGCAGCACCAGAAAGAGAAGGACAGTGTTCAAAACATAAATGAAGGGAAACATGTGAACGTACAAGTTTAAACGTGCACCAGAACCACACAGTGCAACAACTTAAAAGTCCTGTGTCTTTAAAGAGAGTACAAATGGATGTAACGTATAAGGGATTCAGTTTCCCTGTCAATAAATCCCACAAAGCTGTCTGGGCAGAAAAAAAGTCAGGGAAAGAAAAAAACATGTTCTTTTTGAGGTGTATAGAATTTGTTGTCGGTCTCAGATTACTCAAGAACAAAACTGCAGTTTGAAAGATAAATCAATCGGCGTATTAATCTCATGAGAAAAAAAATGCTTCTGCCTCGTAAAGGCCTCCAGTTTTATGTCCAGCACTGCTGAATGGACTGATGTTAGGCTATAGCTCTGGCTTGCACCCAAGAACTTAGCTCATAACGTCATTTATATCCCCAGATGGGCTGGGAAAATGTGAGTGAGCGACTGCGAGGCAGCGACCTCAGTCACTCAGTAAAGCTGGAGAACATTCGCTGCACTCACTGATGCTAATGAACGACTCAGATGTCAGCGGATCTGCGTGGACGTGTTGCTGGATTATGACGAAGAAGGATTGAATAGATCATTGCGCCTTACCTGGACAGCGTAAGAGTTAGCGTCATTTCCTTCGATATGTGCGACCCAAATCGATGAAATGCATCCGCTTGTACAGGGAATTCAGGACATATTTTGGCAATCCATCATCCTGTTAGATTGGAAAAAAGGGGAAAAACTCATCAGCCATCCAACAATAGCAAAGGGAACAAAGAGGTGATTATTCTCATCAAGAACATAACATGGGTTCTCAGCCTTTGGTGACAAATCCAGATTTTATTTCATGGAGGATATATTTGGGATTCCAAAACCCTAACTTGTTGGAAATGCTCGTACTTTCCCGATATATAAGGATTGTCCAGAGTTGACTATGTTAAAGACACCGGCCTTTTATGTCCAAGGGGTCAGGCTGATGAAAAATGAACCCAACCCAAAATAAGTTGCCCTGGCCAGTGTTATCTGTGGAATGCACTACATTTAGACGCACTGAGATTATGGCAGAGGGCTGTTGTGTCTGGAGAGGGGAACTTTTTCTTTCCCATGTGTGGCTTCATGTGGAAGTAGGATGCCCATCCGTCCACCGAGTCAGTCCACCTTCAGCCAGAAGCTCGTTTGTTCTCCTTTTGAGATCATTTGGCGATGATTGGGTTTTGTTGCTTCCTCACTGCAAGGAAGAACTGGGTTTGAATCCACCTCTGCTGGCGTTTCTGTGTGGCATTGGTATGTTTTTCCTGTGTCCTCTTTAATCGGTCATGGCACAAAGAAAGAGATATTCTGATATTTGATCTTTTTTCAGTAATTAAGTGAAGTATCTAATATATCTGGCAATTTGATCAACTCTTCATAATAAAGGAATGAAGTGATTACAGGATCCTCTTGGTGTCGTCAGGAAAAGGCATCCCACAGACACACCACTTTTAAGACCCTCTTATTATATTCCGATAAAGCGACTCCGATAACGCTAAACTGCGAACAACAAAACAAATCAAACAAATGTTTACTGAAAATGTTGCCGTTAGCCGCAATTTTCATCGAGATAAACTTCATGATTCATTCACTGTCTATTCAATAACAACCCGTTTGGTGCGAAGCAGAATTGTAACATCATCTTCATCAAGACGTGTTCAAATGCAGTTGTGAAAAGTAGTTTTCTGAAGGAGCAGTTTGTAGAAATTTCATGGTATTTGGTAAAAAATAACGGGATATTTGATTTTGTCCATATATTCAGCCAAAATGTGTTGAATCCTGCAAAGCGTCCTCCTTTTTGCTGTCATAAAAGTGGCCAGTCTATGCGGAAGGGACAGTTTGATATTTTATGACATAAAAATCAATGTTCCTCATCCATATAGTCTTTAAGCTTGTGTCAACTAAGCAGCTTAAGTGATGCTAGCGTTACGTGACTGTATCCTATGAGAGGTTCTCTTACATGTTCTGTGACGTCAGCTTGCATGACAATCACCTTGTGTGATGTTAGCTTACAACAGGTTAGCTTCCAGGCATAAGTTTCACATTTGGATTCATTTAGCTGCAATTTTGCGCCACGCTGTTGCTCAATAATGTCGCTCTGGTAATTGTTCAGGCAGGAGGTTTAAAGACCCATCTGAGCCGGCTCAAGTGTGGATAGAGGGTGATTCATGCGCAGCAGACAGATATTTTGACTGGTGAGACACAGGGGAGCCCTGGGCAGGAAGTGCAGGACGAACCTAGAGACCTTTCAGCACCTGCATCTACTCAGGAACCCGTGCGGACCAGCTCTACTGCTGTTGCGAGGAAGAAAACCAGCTGAGGAAAAAAAAGACGATCAAAATCCTCGACATGTAGTTCAGAGAGGCCACAGCAGAGGTTAAAGGGACTTACAACAAATGGAGATCAAAGAGATCAAAGCCAGCAAAGACCTGAATATACTACTGGGAGCATAGCGAGTCTTTACTGCCATGGGAATCGACCTGGCATTACGTCATCTATTACGACTGCTGTACTGTTTTAAGAACCATTTATGGTCAAGCTGAGTACATCATTTTTTTGTATCAACTTCCTGTATGTGAAGCATGATACTTTACGCATGGCCATAAATCTGCCGGCCTTCTGCAACGCCATTTATTCACAAGTGCATTTAGTTTACTAATCTGACGCCTGCGGAGTCTAAGATCATGTTTGTGTAATTCCTGACCCCACATTGGGTTAAGTATGATATATATATATATATATATATATGATATATGTAACCGGGTTTATTGCGGACGGATCGGTTGTAACAGAGAAGAACCTGGAACGCTCTGGTGCCAGTCTAATCCCAGAACCTTGTCACTCTGAGACATTATATAACTCTATATAATGACAGTCTCCCAAGTGGAAGATGGGAAAGTAGCCGGTTGGAGCCCCAGCAAGCCTTTGAGCAAACCCCTGAACCCATTATGCTCCCCAGGCGCTACAAAGGTGCTGCCCACTGCTCCCTCAGGGAAGGGTCAGATGATGTGTGACTGATTGTGATTAATAAAGGATATATTATTATCATATTGATTTAATGTTTACAATGTCAGAGCCAAACTACCAGGTCAGACTGTCACCCTTTAGACAGAACGGTGTTCACACACACACACACACACACACACATACACATTCACCCATAAGGAGAGGTTTCAGAAACAAGGGGCTTATTTTCCATTCCCTTATCACTGATGTTGCATATAAAGACTTAGAGTTGGCTTTGGTGCTAAATTGACCTCAAACTCCAAAGTATTATGTATATTAAAGAATAGAAATAAAAAAAGAACCATGAGAGAACGTGGGATGATGTCGATTAGTGTAAAGTAGCTTCGGCATTGTACAACGGAGGAATGGGGTTGACTTTCAGCCTGGGCCATTATCTACTGCCCTTTGTGGGACTCTCTCAGTACAAGGGCCCACTTTGAGCCAGTCCACTGTGTGTGGGATGGGAATGACACGTCTATATCTCAGCACAGCCTTCTACCGACTTGTTCCCACCCAACCACCCGTATAGTGGCCATTCTGCTCTGTTTCCCTCCTCTGTGCTGGACTGTGACCGCTGTCTCTCGCTGTGAGCACAACCTCCAGCTCAATGATAGGACGCAAGCACAGCGGCACCGTTACGTCGCGGATGCAAAGCCAGTCCGCTTGTTTTTAGAAGCCGAAGGCCAGAGACGACTTCTTCAGCGGAGGCTTTCTTGAATCGGGGAGAGTATGGAGAGCAGCAGGAGAAGAAGGGCTTCATACTAAATCATTGGCAGTTTTGACATAGAGCCAGACCATAAGGAATTACACAATGAGGCACCCCTGAAACAACAAGGATATTAAACTTAGAGTACACGGCCTGACTCACTTGGTCCTGAACTTCATCACAGTAATTCAAGCCAGTTTTGGCTTCTGAAAATGGTGAGTGGTTTTGCTTGTGTCTCCTGATTTCCTCCGAGCTTGATTTCTTTTGCCTTTGTCGAATAAAAATTCATTGCTTTTGGCACGACGTTGAAGCAGAGCCACAGTGGCGTGGTATTTTGTTTTCTGCAGACAAGGTTTTGTATTCTTTTAGTGGTTTTACTCAGAATCGGAGAGAAAGGCATTTCGCTTCACCACAGAATATTATAAAAAAGAAAAGAGTGGAAGGATATTTATTTTTAAGCAGTGACCGCGGCAGTAATGGAGAGAACAGACAATGAGCTCAGTGCACAGTGAATACTTGGCGGTACATTAGTCTCACATAGGGTTCTTTTGTTAATAATGAAGGAAAAGGGAGAAGGATGTGACATCTGACAGAAGTTTGTCTCAACTCCTTCAACTTTCAAACGACACAATCAGAGTCATGCTGAATCTACTCTAACCACAAATGTGTTTTGTGGAGAATACTGAACATAAATAATACATTTAATCAGGATAGATGAAGTGAAGTCAAGAAGAGGATTTATTACGATAAATGATGCGCGATAATCAGTCTGTCAGAAGGTCTTTGGCCTCCAGACTCTTCAGGGAGATTGTGATGAGTTGGTCTCTGGTACTGGTACTGATACTGGTGGTGGCGGCTGATGACTCTGCTTAGACTAATGAAGTTGTTGCACCAGCAAGGACTGGGTGGCGGTGGGGAGGTGGAGTCAGCTGCATGAACCAGATGAAGCGAGAATCATATTTTTAAAAATGGCAGCAAAGATGATGGCTGAAGATGAAAATGGGTGATTTTGTGCAGATGTGGCAAACTGTTGAGCACAGCTGAAATCAATTGACACCCCAGACTGTGAAGCAGGTAGTTGAGAGTGAGTCTGAATGAATGGTGTGAAGGACAGAGTGGAAAAGGGGATGAAGGGCGCATGAGTGTGCAAGGGGGTAGTCTTTCTAACTGAACTTTGGCAAGAGCTTCATTTTATTCATGGATGCCTTTCAAGGCACTAATGGATTCCATACAAAACACACAGTGAAATCAAAAATATAGTCAGAAAGATCTACATCAGATCTAAAAAAAACAATGGATTTGAAGAGTTTGGTAAAAATATATAGAGATAAATTTGAAGAGATGCATTTTAAAACTGGATTTAAAGTTATGAAGAGAGATGATTTAACGGAGGCTCTAAACCAAGTGGTGGACAGTCGATCAGTAGGTAAAGTAAGACTTATGGAGGAGAGGAATCTGAAGGTGCGAGTGGATGCGCAGATGTGGAGGAGATCTGAATTAAGAGAAGTCAGGGCTGACATTTAGAGCTTTTGAAACCTGACTTTAAGATGTAGTAACATATGAACACAGATGAAACCAGTAGCTGAGCTTTTACACACAGATTGCATAAAGGCTATGGTGATCAGATACGACAGAATCAAGATGACTCATGGGAAACGCAGGACATGGCGTGACTAACTACGTACAAACATGACATGAAACACCACTGGAGGAGTGCGAGCGACAGAAACGTGCTTACAACCCAGAGACATTTAAATCTCCTCCTGAAAACACATGCAAAGAATAAATACAAGTGCTGCAGCGAATCTGGAACACGCTCTAGTCATTTCCCCGACACACACACGCTTCTGAGTGGTTGTTATTTTACCCGGCGTGTGACAGAAGGCCGAGACAGAGGTGTCCATTGTTTGGCCTACCTAGAACCTAGACGTTTCTCCACGGCAACCGAGCGAGGAAACCCACAGGGCCACTCAGGTTTCCGCACAGACATGAAAAGAAATGTCCACCCTAGCAGGAAAATTAGCCAGGATCCAGTCGAAGTTGACCATCTGCTTAGGAAACTCATTTTATTGGCGCACTTGCAGTTTTCGTGCACTTGGGGATGTTTAAACCGCCGTGCAGCTTGCAGCTCCTTGAAAATACAGACGTCTCTTATAGAAATGAGGTGCAGCGATAGCTCTTAAAAGTTACGTTACATAACTTCTTACAGCACAACGGAGCGCCGTCTGTGTCAAGACTAAAGCGGTCCGGTCAGTAAGGGAACGGACAGCAAAGTTACTGAAAGAAAGATTCACCCATATTCCTCTCCAATATTTTGACATATTTGACATTTGACATTTAATATTTATCATATCTTGAGTGCGCAGCGATCGGTACTCTAAATAGAATTCAATAAACCTCGTATTACCAATTGTTTCCGTACCGTGTTGCTTTGTTTATTAGCACGTAGCACGTATGCAAATTGTACTTCAAAATGTGCAGCTTAATCAGGAGTGGTGCCCGACTTGTCTTTGTAATATTTCGTGAAATAGTTTTGGCTAGAATCCCAGAAAACTACGGAAGATCACTTGATGAGCTCAATCTGTAACCGTGACAACGGTTACAATTCTCTGTGGCTTCATACAATGAAGCAGTCCAGGTTCTTACAGTGAAACAGTCCAGGTTCACACAGTGAAACAGTCCAGGTTCACACAGTGAATGCATCCAGGTTCATAAAGTGAATCAATCCAGGTTCATAAAGTGAATCAGTCCAGGTTCAAAAGGGAATCAATCCAGGTTCATGAAGTGTATCAGTCCAGGTTCATAAAGTGAATCAATCCAGGTTCATAAAGGGAATCAGTCCAGGTTCATAAAGTGAATCAATCCAAGTTCATAAACGGAATCAGTCCAGGTTCATACTGTGAATAAATTCAGGTTCATGAAGTGTATCAGTCCAGGTTCATAAAGTGAATCAATCCAGGTTCATAAAGGGAATCAGTCCAGGTTCATAAAGTGAATCAATCCAAGTTCATAAACGGAATCAGTCCAGGTTCAAACTGTGAATAAATTCAGGTTCATACAGTGAATCAGTCCAGGTTCATAAAGTGAATCAGTCCAGGTTCATAAAGTGAATCAATCCAGGTTCATAAAGGGAATCAGTCCAGGTTCAAACTGTGAATAAATCCAGGTTCATACAGGGAATCAGTCCAGGTTCATAAAGTGGATCACTACTACCGGACAGGAAGTGGCTGTACTTCCGGTTGTTCGTGGTCCAATCTGCTCCAGACTTCAAATGTGCGTAATAATTGTTGTAAATCGGATTTCCATAAAATGACCCTTTCTAAACCTGGTTTGGAGCTGAACGTGTCAGAGCGTTGCTCCCGCTGTCAGCAGGAAGTGATTTACAGTCGACGTCTTTACATTCCCGGAGGCTGCTATAAAAAAAACGGTCTTGGGAACACAGACAACTTGTTTAAAATGTTGACATTTTGTCAAAAACGTTCCGCTCTCCTCCCCCGTGAGTCGTTAGTCATCGCTAGCCCCCCGGCGGCAGAATGACAGAGATCACTTTATGCACAATGGTCCTTAACACGGCACTTAGTGGCCCACTCTAAGTGCTCCAGACTGAGTGGCTTGATTGGACAACTCATCAACATTTATATGGTAATCCTGGGACGAGTGCTGTATCAAGACCGGCACACATTTAATGGAATCTGCTGGATCTGTGTCTCGTTGGCGGTGGCGACCACGTGCTCAATTATGACGGCCGATATCATTCATCCGCACCTCAACTGTATTAAAAGAGAGCGATTCAGTGGTCCCCGGTCCTGTGGAACTCTATTGTTGTCTACTGTGACTGCGCTGAGAGGGTAGATGAGGGTTTTCCCCAAACGCAGCTCGCTTACTTTCATCTTTCCAGAATACCACGGTCCTGGCACGGAATTGATGTCATTTCGGATTGGCTATGATGCTTTCTCTGGAAATGGCCCTGGAGGAGCCCTGCCAAGACTGCGGTTAAAAACCCCCTCCTTTCCACTCTTTTCTTCTTCTGCTCATCTTCTTCTTCCTGCTCCCTCCCTCTTTTTGCTCGTGTCTGTGTTACCAACCTACGGCTTCACCCATTCATCCGTCTGGGTATCTGTTAATCGCAACCACTGACCCAGTCAACCCCGAGGAAACCCATCTCTTCATCTCTTCCATTAATAGGTGAGGAGGTTAATAAATAGCCCCCTTACCTAACTCTAACTCTCTCCCCATTTCCAAACTTTACATAATGGATCAATATTTTTGCCAGCCAGGCTTTTGGGCTGGCGCAGGACAAAAGGAATGGTGCCGCACATGCGTTTCCCACCCCTCTATTCTCCATGTGAGCTCTCCCATCGATCCCTTAACACTTTGGAGGCCTTTGATAAAACAGCGGGTCGGCTCAGATGGAACCTCCTCCATGACACTGGGATGTTTGTGTGTCTCACTTTGTAACTACCTGCTAATTACACTGCTGCACGGTAAACATGAAATTTGTAAGCCCACCACTGCTGGATATCATTAACTAAAAGGATTAGAGTGTGGTTCAGTCAGGACGGGCGCCTGTGGCGTCTCCCCATTGGATATGGACTAATCCAAATGGGATACATCAATAAGGCGGCGGAATAAAGTTGCAGCCACTTAAGAGAGTCAGCCCCTTTAGTTCAGGCTCAAAGTAGGGAGGAGAGCCGCCGCCTGGCAGCCGGCCAGTGAATTAGGAGATAAGAAATATTATTCCACCGGTACGCCAGCGGCTTGCAGCTATTTAAAACAGTGAGGTTTATTGATAATTGAATTACTCGGAGGGGGGAAAAAACACAAGACGAGAATAGAATACTTGGAGGAGGATCAATAAGGAGATATCGTTGCGGATAACACTGCGGTGGGGAGGAAGATAGTCGGGAAGATGTAGTGCGTATGTGTGTGTGTGCGCGCACGTGTGTGTGTGTGTTTGTGTTTCACTCACTTTGTGCGTTCCATGTGTAATAATGTGTGATCACAGTTAGACTGAGGGGAAATCATTCTCACACATTTAACTTCTTACCCATTGTTCTCGATTTCAGGGGTGAGAGAAGTGGAGAAGAAGAAACGGCCACTTTGTTATGTAAGCGTAATGTTTATTCTGCGTGTGTGTTTCAGGCGCTCAGCTGAAATAAGATGGCCTCTGAAAGAATGTCCAGTCCTCAGAGCAGCTCCAGACAGAGCAGCTCCAGACAGAGCAGCTCCAGACAGAGCAGCTCCAGACAGAGCAGCTCGCTCTCTTCATCCCCGATGAGGCAAGTAGCATCTGAGTACAGCACCCACCCGTTTACCAGTCCAATTCTTCTTCTCCCATTCTATATTACTGGGGAAATATTCCATTAATCTGCAGTTTCTGATAACTTAGAACAACAGCTTCAATTTTTCACTTATTTTTTATTTTTTATTTAACCATTAGAACAATTAGAACCATTTGATGGGCAGGTGATCTGCTCATAAATAACACATAAAAATAAACAAACAGCACTTTGAGAAAACTTTCTCTTGTGATTCGATGCTAACATGGACCTCAACGGACTAGCATAGCTTATCCCAGCTTATAACAACTCAGAGGCTGTGAGAACTATGTGACAGCCTTCATAGACTCCTTCTCTAAACCTGCAGCGGGGAGAAGATGACGTGGATTCCATCAGGTATTGGCGTAAAACATCTTGGAAATCATTGGACATTCCTGAAATGACTATATTTGACTATAGAATTCCTAGAATTTAGTCATAAGTATATGACAGTTCTGTGCTTCCTTGGACTTCACTCTTCTGGAGCCAGATCTCAGATGTTGTACCTAGAATCTGCTGGAGCCACTTTTCCAGTTTGGGGGTCAAAGCCCCTAATGCTCCTATCAACACTTGGACCACCTTCTCCATCTTCTCCTGATCCTTCTTCCTGATGTTACTGTCAGCTGGAATCGCCACGTTTATCACAGCTGCCCTCCTCTGGTCCGTTTCCACCTCCACTATGTCTGGTTGGTTAGCCAGTAGCTGCTGGTTGGTCTGGAACCTGAAGGCCCGCAGGATCTTGGCTCTGCTGTTCTCAGTGGTGCTTCCCACCGGCACTTTTAATCCATGCTGGGCACAGATGGTCCTACACGTTATCTCAGCCCCTTAACAATGCCTCTTGGCGTGTGCCGTCCCAGCTATCATCTTACACCCTCCCCCGGGTCCAGTCAAGGTCCGCGTAGGTTGGTTCTAGTATGTTTATGTCATGTTGTATAGATATTCTAACAGATTTATCTTTGCAACTGCGTTTGATCTGAATGTAGTTCTAGCTAGACTACCTCAGGTGTGGCCAATGACATCCAATCACAAACCATTTACACCTTAACAAAGAGTTCAAGTGTCATAATACACATACATGCCACATACATTTGGCGACCCGTCCAAAGTGGACCCCACCCTTGGCCCGATGTCACCCTGGCGACACTGGACAGGATAAGCAGTTACGGGTAATGAATGAACTCCCCAGGATAAACCAATTACAGATGCTTGACATGTTGACCATCTGTCGATGCGTTGACACTTCCTCAACCTCACCAATATCTGTCTTGAGAAATACGAACCGGCTGATGTTTGTCGGCTCAACATCAACAAACCAATATATCAGTCTTAGTCAGTATCTTAGGTCAACAAATAAGAGCCAGTCCAGCAGGAGGTGCAAAGGTCAAACCCTCTAGGACAATCCAAACACATGCACAAACAGAGACTCCCAGTCCCTGCCACGCACACACAACCTGGAAACATCTGCTCACCAGTGGAGTCCAGATTTGAGCTCCACATCATCGCATGGAGACTGAAATAAAAAAAAATTCAGAAACGTCTGTCAGACACATGTGGTGAGAAGCGAGCGCATTCCAATCGAGCTGAAGCAAAAGCATGTTTTCCGAAACTGGTCTTCCGCACAAGCTAATGTTTGATGTTTGTATTTGTTGTTTTTTTTTCATGTAAGGGAGAAAGAACAATAGAAATGATGGAAACCAGCATGGCTTATAATATTTGAATAAACCGATGCTCCTGAGCTGCATAATTGTGGTTTAAAGTTGTTTGGAGACACAAAGCAATGATCACCCTCATCACGCCATGATCAGCCATGAGCCATAACATTACAACCAAATGCTTAATGTTGCGTAGGTTTTAAATTTGTCCTTAAAACTGTTCTGAAATTCTCTGCATCTCTACAGCTCACTATAGGAAGCAACCTTAATCAGCAATATGTCCTACAGTTGCCAGCAAACAGCGGTTAGCCTACACTTCCCCACACGCATCAGTGAGCCTTGGGTTCTCATTGCCGTGTTGCTGGTCCACCAACCGTCCCTCCTTACACCTCTTTGGAAGGCACTAACTACTGCAGACCGGGAACATCTATAGACTAGACCTAGACTGTCAGTATTGGAGACCCGGTCGTCTTACCATCACCATTTGGGCCTTGATAAAGTCAATGAGATCATTAAGCTAGATCATTTTTCCTGCTTCAGCCTTGGGACAAAAAATGTACTTCCTCTCTACATACATCCCACCCACTTCACCTATCAGTGGTCACAATGTTGTGGCTGATGGGTGTTAATCTTTTTTAGCGATATGCTGTGTTACAGATACATATATGTTATTGTATCATACTGGAAGTGTTATATTTGTGATGGGAAAAGCCTCTCCATCAGCTGCTAGGGCTGAGTCTATTTCACTCATCCATAATTAGATTTGAGTAGATATCTTCTGACACTTTTGTGTTTTCAGACGCTAACACAGCATCACAGAAGAGATAATGAATGCCCTCAGTTGTCAAATCAGTACCGCTGTCACGCCATAGGCAACCAGACACACACACACACACACACACACACACACAGATCGTGCCTTATTGCTTTGTCTGTAACTCATACACGCACTCTAATATCCTGCTATTTGTGCAGCACAAACTAATCAAAAGGGCCGAATGACTCAATTGTAGTAAAATGAAGTGCAAACACAGATGGAACGCCCACAAACGCTCATCTACACGGCAGATTGGCTTATGGGGGGGGGAAATCCTCAGGTTACAGCTGTCATGTTTTGTGTTTGCCGCCCTCGCAGGCACACTGGAAGTTGCACGGACGTGGGTTCTGCAGAAAAACGGTGTGAGACTGAGGGGAAAATTGAGCAGCGTGAGAGAGGAGCAAGCTGGGGATGGTTTTAGACGCAGGGGATCCACGGTATTTATTGCACACACGGCTGCGGTAGTTGAAGCCTTGCGGCTTCGGTGCATGCAAACAGCCATGTGTGAGGGAAGGAGCCTGAGCCAGGGGAGAGACAAACTCAGAGTCGGCTGTTTTAGGTGAGGCTGGTCTTGGCGGCACATTAGAGGCCTTCTGAAACATCTGGGAGTCAGATGTCCGTTGCCTGTTGCCAGGATTCAGCCGTACCAGCCAGAGGCCACAATATCTCCTTACAATGCTACTACTTGAGGCAGGGGAAGGGATCAACCTTCGCTCTATAAGTCGTGGCATGGCATTCACGTTCAAAAGTTCCATTAGCCGTACGCTTTCGCTGCTTCCTTAGCTCATCTGTCACGTCTTTACACAGCAGGACAGTTTCCAGTGAACTGTAGAACTCTCTCCAGCAACATTCTGGTTGCTCTGATGAGGAGAAAATGCAGGAGCACCCCATTTGTTCTCTGTCCCATCATATTCAATTCTATCCGGCGTTACAATGTCCTGGTTTCCTCCCTCAATAGAAGCCAAAGCCGCAGCGCTATGGTCTTCAAAATGCTGCAGATCGTTCTGCCCACATTTCCATTCCCTCTGCCCCGTTGGACTTCAGCTCTATTGTGTTATTCGAAAACCTGAGACTGGACCAACTTGAAAGGCTTATACTGTGCTGATTGACCTTATCCATACTGCTATATTTCTTTTGTACGTACGACTTTATGGGTTTGCCGGTAATCCTTCATGTCAGTGGATCGTTTTTAGTTGAGGGCTTTGATCCAAATCAGCTTCAACTCTGGTGGAAAGGTTTTAAGAGGAAAGCAGCATTTGTGCAGTTTAATGCATACATGCATGCATGCCAGCCTCCATGTTTATGTTGGTTTCCTGTTAACCTTGCTGTGCTCACGGTATTCCGTCCGCCCATGAGGCAGGATTCTTCCCAGGAAAATAAGGCCAACCCCCTCCGGTATCTGTCCCCAGGTACCGGTGAAACTTTACCCTGAGCAAGACAAGAACCCTGCTGACAGAGGAGGCACAGATGCTGAGAGGGAAAGAAGTTAGAATTAGAGGTATAAGGAGAATGAACAGAAATGTCTTCCGTCTATGGAGAGAGTTCTGGGTTGTGTTTAAGGAACAACTCGCGATGCTCCACCACGAAACTCAATCCAATCAGAAGAGGTGGTTCAGGATTCAAGGATTTGTGGGGATTAATATCTGTTAGATTACAGAACAGTAACAGAGTTTCTCTGAAAAGTAAAAAAGTTATATCCTAACAAGTTAATCAACTTCAGCTGTCAATAATGCTGAGGCGGCGCGTGTCGTTTCGTGGGAGAGTATGGTAAAAACAGAGCAGAGCTTTAGCGCAACATCGTCAAAGGACGCGTCTTTGTGTACCGGATCCTTTGAAGGATGCAGGTCCTGAGTTAGTACCGAGCTCATCAGTGTAGATACTCCTTTCATCAAGCTGCATCCGCACGTTAACTCAAAAACTATTGCATGGATCATTTTCAGGTTTTATAGACCTTCTTGCGAAGAAGAACTGGATTGATTTTGTGAATGGTCGGTCGTACCTTTCTGACACCAGGGGGAGCTCTATCTCCAAAAGTTTTATTAATCTATCTATCTAGCTTTATCATATTTTACTCTAATAGTTCATATTTACTCGGGACTTACTAGGGGGAGCTCTTTATGAAAAATACCGTGGACATAACTTCACAATTCATCTGAGGAGTTCAACTAGGGGGATTGCTTGTGCAACCCAGGGGATTGGAGGTTTCTGAAGGATATACTCGACTTAAACATAGGACTAGTTATAATTAATGGTGAACAAAAATGTCGTTTCACGGCACAAACAGTCCAGAGCTCAACCTGCATCCATGAAGTTGACAACAAATTCAATCTGAGCTTCGCTTCACTAGACAACTGTCTTAAATATTTTATAGAGTTTATAAAGTTGAATGGACTCCAACCCTGAACCTCACTGAAGTAATTATGTCGAAGTAGAAAATATATCTGAAGTGACTCCATTGTCTAAAAGTTGGGAGAGAATTATTTATTTTGATGAAAGTACTCTGACATTCGTTTGCCTCGTGAAATGTCATAAATACGATATCCATCATCATTTTATTTCAAATATTAAAGGGGATTTTCCAGTCTAATTGTATTTCTTTTGTTTGATCAGCATTCCCAAACGAAAGAACAGGACAGGCATAGAAAAGCAAAACAACCGAAGCTGGATCCATCCTCTCTAGTTTATTAAATGTGGGCGTTGTTTTCTTGTGAAAATACTTCATTTTTGTCGTCTCTTGAAAAACAATCTCATCAAGCAAACTTACATACAGAGAAATACCCCGTTGTTTTCCAACACAAACCCTAAAACTCCGCGTGGAGTATATATGATCTGTATTTAAAGACACGTTGTTGATTTAGCACTCTGTAATTAAAGCATGCTGACGGAGCCGCGATGCCCGACTTCACAGGACCCCTCAGCGGTCCACATCAGCGGGGGGGGCAGGAACCGTAGGGAAACCATTCATCGGGCGGTGGACCGAAGCGAAGCAGACATTACTCAGCTCCCGCTCAGGATCTGTGAAGTGTTGTACATCGTATGAATCACTTAGAGCCTCCGTCGATACGGAGAACAGGCCTAGTAAAGGCCGACCACCCCTGAAGAACAAACCAGTTCCTGCTGTCCAATAACTGCCTTACTTGAGTGACGACAGGTTCTGTTGCTACGTTCAAGCCCGCGGGCGCGACTCCACGCTGAGCTGATCCAGCCGCCCGGGCAAACATGTGACCAAAAGCAGGTTTACGCGGCTGTTTGTTTTCATTGTCTTTGTGATGCAATTAGCGAGTGACCCCCAGACGGCAAACGATGAGGAATCAGCGCATCAGTGTGTTTTCATGCGGACCCGGTTCTGTTTTTAGCCTCATACAAACGCTCTCACTTCCTGTGATGGTGGATTCTGTCAGGAGTGACACTTTTGCGTCTGCGCTCCGCTTCCATCTGCACGGCTGTCAGCGGATGATTCCATCTTTAAAGCAGGCGGATGCTGCACCACGCAGGCGTTTTGTTTTTATTTTATAAAATGTTCTGGGTCACTCCGAGACTCTTCTAAAAGTATTTGTACCCTTGAAAATAGCACTGAAAATAAGTTTGCTTCAAACTGATCATTTTTATGACAGCGGTGTCATACAGTTTCTCCTGGAGTTTGTTCTCTAAATCCTTTATGAGGCCCCAGTGAGGAAGAATGAAAGAAACAAGTGTGTGTGCGTGTGTGTGTGTGTGTGTGTGTGTGTGTGTGTGTGTGTGTGTGTGTGTGTGTGTGTGTGTGTGCGCGTGTGTGTGTGTGTGTGTGTGTGTGTGTGTGTGCGTGTGTGTGTGTGTGTGTGTGTGTGCGTGTGTGTGTGTGTGTGTGATTTTAATGATTTAAAGGGTAAAGGCAGAAATGTATCTACGTTAAAAGCCGGTAGAATGTTTCTGATACCTATTTTTCTTTTTATGGCATAAGTATATGCCTGAGTTTCCGTTTGCTGCTTAGTATATTATAAGTGCTCTTATTTTGGAGGATCGTAGCAGAAGTGAAAATAAAACGTTGTGAGCCCTGGTCAGTCCATTATAGGTTAAATGTTGGCTGGGTCCATTAAGAGACGCTTATGGATTAACAGTAAATTATAATATGCTCACAAGACCCTTTTTTGTTTTTTTTTGTAAAGGGACTCCAGGGGATCCGTTCTGTGAGGTCTAAGAGGGAGAATTTTCTTCCATTTAAAGACAGAGTGGGCGGGCTGGTGTTTGTCCTTTAGGATGCTCAGGGCTTTTCTCCTGCATGGAGGGGAGGTAAACTCCTTTGATCAGCTGCAAAAGTTGTATGACTCGCTGAGCCGTTAGACCTTTGTGGTTCAGGATTTCATCTTTCTACCAGTTTTATTTTGAAAGTTTGTACCTCTTACACTTTTTGTCTTTGTCCTGTCTTCACCCTTCCCTGAAGGTCCTCACCTGTCCCTCCTCCTCAGCAGTTCCCCTTCTGTCCTCATTACCTCTTGAATATTCCTCTCCTCACTTTTAGACTCGGGTTTTTTGGGTGTTTCAGTTTCAATCATATTTTACTCTAACAGTTTATATTTCACCCAGAAGGGGGAGCTTTCTGTGAAAAACACTATTTTCTTTGGAGGTAACCTCAAAAACTCTTTCACGGACCATTTTATTTTAAATTTTAAACCCATATAGTGAGAGGAAGAAGTGAATTGGTTTTGAGGATATGTTGTTTTTATATTTGGGATCCTAGCGGTAGCTTTATATAAAAACTTTCGAGCTGTTATTTCTCCTATTTGTTCAAATGTGGTGCGTATGAGTCAAACCATGCAGCGCTAGCTGGTATATATTATTTTATTTATTCTAAAAGTCCATGTATTACTTATTATTATTATTATTATTTTTTCTATCCAGAAACACTTTTTTTAGATCTCACTTTCTCTAACTTTGGATATTGTCCAAATTCGGTGCATGTGAATCAACTGGAGGAAATATATCTTGACTACATCGTATTTTACTCTAATTATTCACATTATACCCACCAGGGGGAGTTTTTTTTTTTCTAAATCAAAAACCATAAGGACATATATTGACTTTTAACTTGAAAGGCCCCTATAAATAACATTTTTTATTGTCTATTATGATTATTACAACCCCGGTGATTGGGGACTTTTCAGCGATATGTCCCTGCTGTCTGGTTCTGTTTGGTTTTGTATGTAATGATCCATCAGTCTCCTTCGCGCCTCCATTGTTCTGCATGGCTGGAGGCCAGCAGTGGCGGCAAAGTACTCCACTACTCCACATTTTGCACAACCTGCAGTTTATGCCACTTGGTAAAAAAAAATAATTGCGTTGTTTGTCGACATTGCTGCTGGTGTTTATTGGACACATATTTGACCAAATGGAACGCATTCGCATTCCTGATGTCAGAGAGTCTCGTGAGCTGGATGGATGCAGTGACGCCTTCCACAGGGTCGCTGCTACCGATCTCTGATGATGGATGTTTTGCGACAGAGGCAATGTGTTGTTTGTTTCACTTACATTCGTCATACGGGGGGGGGTTGGGTTGGTTGAATAAGATAATTGTGTTACTTTGTGACGCAAACACAACTCTGAAGAGCATCAGCTGACTTCTCCCTCCGCTCCTCCAGACGTTTAATTTCTGTCTCCAGCCTCTGTTAGTGATTCTCTTTATACATTAATGTCACTTGACTCGGACCCAGGAAGTTTCTTTCACCCGCGTCAGGGACCAACTGATTGATGGGGCGGTGGAGATACGGTTGATGTTGCAGTGGGCGGATAGAAGCAGGAACAAACTACTTTTTGAACTTGTTTGTTCTACAAAGCCACTGACTGTTTGATTGACAATCCTGGGTTGTTTTTTTTCAATACAAAACCAACAATATGTCAGCGCGTCTCTCAAAAACTTCCCCCTCACGTCCGTCCGTCAAAGTTCCCGAGTGCCGTAAAGTTTTATTGATAGCTATGCAGGATGAAACACGACACGATTCACTCGTGCACTTGGACATTTCTCCCCAAATAAACATAAATCTGACTTGATTAAATTTAGATGAGCCTCACAAACAAAAAGGTCATTGGTTCTACCTAAAAACGCCATGATTCAGAGACAACCTGCGACATGAATAGACACCAACCCCGATCTGGAAACATAAATCTGTCTGCAGCACTTTTGACAAACAAACAAGAACATCTCCTGTCGCCCCGTTTACCGTCAGCCGCCGTCAGATGAGGAGGCGCGATGCTTCATCTCCGCACGATCCCCGTCTGGGATAATAGGGCCGACCCTCTCTTGGCCCTGCATGTAAATATTTGTCATTCCCTGCGAGCTGAAGTGCACCATACCCCCTCCCTTTGGCAAACAAGCCTATTATTATCATCTTTTCTCCTGCTGTGCGGAGGGGAAGGTTTTGAGGTTTCATGTAAATCAAGATGAGTTCATCCCGTTATGCAACCGTGTGGAAAATGGTCTGAGATGACGACAGCGGGTCAGATGTGTCCATGGACCTTTTCCATTGATTCGGATCTGACCATCTTGACGGTTCTGATGGACGTTTTTCCCCGTCTCACCCGCAAAGATAGTCGTACGATGAGGTTGGAGGGAAAAAAACCCAACATTTTTTCTTGCTTCTTGCCGTCTCCCCCTCAGCGGCGGCTCGGTTCGTTTTAATCACTTAGTTTGAGTCGCTGCATTATTCAGCAGCGTGAGATTAATATCCAACAAGAGGCATCGTGAGGAATGGAGTGGTTTTTAAGAGGTTTTCAACTCCGACGATACACGCAGAAGCGTGAATGAGTGGCGTTTTTATTTGCAAGCAGCGTTTAAGAGGAATTCATTTCTTAATTGCCCGGAATTAAAACACATAGCTCATCTATTTTCTAAAGTGTTCACCCCATTTAGCAGAACAAGCTTCAAAACCATTACAACGCCGTCCGACGCCATGCAGTTATGTATTCTAGACTACTTTTACAGATAATTACATCTTAATCCTTTTTACAATTGAGGGTGTTTATAATATCCCTGAAAAGTCGGGGATATTTTGGAATCGTCATCGCCGCCGCCGCCGCCGCCGCCGCCGCCGCCGCCGCCGCCACCGCCACCGCAGATCCTTCATTTGAACGAATTTACTCAAGAACCATATCATGGATCTTTTTTTGTACCTATATAAACCTTAGTGTGAGGAAGAACAGGAGTGTTTTGGGGAAAGGTCAGTTGTATAATTCTGAGGCTAGGGAGATATTTAGCTCAAAAAGTTTTGGGACCATAACTTCTCAAGCATTGGTTCCACTCAGTCTAAATTTTCGGTTCCCATGAATCGACGTGAGGAGATCCATCTTATTTAAATCATATTTTACTATAAAAGTTTGTTTTTTACTCACTGCGTGGTGCTTATTTACAAAAAAAAAACAGTTTACATGCCTTTATATTTAATGTGATGGGTTCAATAATGGGATTCCTTGTACAATGCAGGGGATTAGGGGCTTTTTGGGGATATACCTCAGCTGTCGGGGACGACACCGTAGGCCTAGTTAATGGAATTATATTGTTTATGATATGGAATATGATTTGATAAGGACATTATTATCATTATTTAAGATAATATAATTTCATATGTACTATATGAATATTATCACTCTTTAATTTAGTATTATTCAGTATCATTTATATATTTAGTGTTTTTGTATCACTAGAATGATAAAGACATAAAACCATGTATTTATTAACACATAGCAGTGCTAATTATTAGTGTTTATTATTACTCTTACACTTTAATCTCTGCCTCTGTCACACAAATCCTACTCCTGACATGCACACACACACACACGCACACACACACACACACACACACACACACGCACACTCAAACACACACACACACACACACATGCACACACACACACACACACACACACACACACACACACACACGCACACTCAAACACACACACACACACACACATGCACACACACACACACACACACACACATAAACACACACATCTGTATGTTTGTTGTTGTTTTTATCACAATTTCACCAATATATCAATGTGCCATGTATGAATATGCAGCGATGAGCCAAAACATTAAGTCCATCTGCCTGATCTTGTGTAGGTCTCCCTTTAGCTCTTTAACGCGACATGTTATGAAACCTGTCTATCAGAATCAGCTTTAACTTTTTCAGAAATGTGTGCTAGATACTCATCAGTGGGACTGGAAAGGACAGACCAGCCACCCATGACCCTGCTACCCGTTCAGGTCTGTCCTTAGACCACTGTAGAATGGGAACACCACACAAGCTAAACCCGCCCCTGACTACGCCTCATGTAGAGCAACTGGTTTCTGATCAGCAGTGGTGCACGACCAGGAGTTCTGGCATGGAACCCTGCTGTCAGTTTAGGCCGACGGAGAAATGTCAAGCGATGCTTTGAAGCCTTAGGGTCTTAAAAAGATGATGAGGATATTTCTTCCAAAAATCCGACCGGTCCATGCATTCGTATGTACATATGTGTGTGTGTGTGTGTGTGTGTGTGTGTGTGTGTGTGTGTGTGTGTGTGGGTTTGTGCATGTACTCTGCTGGTGGTGAAAGTGAACTTCAAATCCCGAGAATTGCTGTTAAAATGAATCTTTATTTCCACATATCTCTAAAGTCTTCTATGATGTGAAATCCTCTGGTTTCCTCTTCTTGTTTCCTTCTTGGAATAAGAGGTTAGTCTTGTTTGTGTCTTCATGAGTCGGCTGTGTTAATGTGCCTCACTCTTTAATGAGACCTTTTTCTGACCTTAACAAAACTCCACATTGATTTTGGAAGTAAACAGCTGCCCTCTGTGAGGCCTGATACTGGATTATGTATAATTGGAGCTGTGGTTTTTCCTCGTGATTCATTCCTTTTGCAAGCAGCTACGGCTGAAGGCTGTAACCCGATACCCGCCTCGCAGATATTATGTAACCATAATGTCAATGACAAATGTTTGTTTTAAGTGCAGGCAAAGCCGCAAAGCCTCTGTGGAACCAGATCAACCAATATTCAATAATGCCAACGCAATATTCCGATGTCTCCAGCGAGCTGCCAGTTCCCCACAAAGTAAATTGCAGACAATACCCAGAAACCCAAGAGGAAAATATCACGGGTCATCAGGGACTCATTCCAATGCGTTGGCTCGAGCGGAGGTTTCTGTTGTAGCCATCGAACCTTCCACTTCCAGGGAGACTTTACTCGCCGCTGGTTTTTCCCCCTGCTTTCATTACGGTCGGTATTGGGAGAGATGGAAGTGGGGAGGGGTGTTTGCCTGCGGTTGAAGCTGCGTCCATGACTCAAAGACAAATGACGGGTCAAGAGGACGAGTGTGGAAACCAGCAGCTATCGGGGGATAATTGACCGAACACATCATTGATTTAGGATGGTGGCAGTTCAGTGCGGCAATTTCCCGACCGCAGTCAGAGGAATTTCATTTTGTGAGAGAAAAAGAGTTGTTTTTTTTGCACATTTAAAGACACAAATTGTGTTTTTATAAGGATTACAGGCAAATCTGCAGTCATCTAAATAGCTGGGGTTTTGATGTTTCTGTTTTTAAGAGGTGAGGTGTTATTACCTCTTCTAATTGGGGCCCAAATAAGACGTGGATATCTAAACTATCGTTTTAGCTTTCAAATCTAGTGTTCACACAGTAGCAGCAGCAGATTGGCCACTCAGATGTATGATTATATCCCCAAAGAGATATTATGGAATCATCATTGCCGTCGCTCCCTCGGCCGCCGCCACCGCCAATCCTTTGTGGGAACGTGATAACTCGAAAACTCTTACATGGATCCTTTTCAAATATTATACTCATAGAACTGGATTGAATTTGGGATTTCTCAATGGTCCAAATTCCCAAATTCTGTGCCTATGAAAGGAGTCGTCAAGCTCTCGTCAAGATCTATCTATCTATCTATCTATCTATCTATCTATCTATCTATCTATCTATCTATCTATCTATCTATCTATCTATCTATCTATCTATCTATCTATCTATCTATCTATCTATCTATCTATCTATCTATCTATCTATCTATCTATCTATCTATCTATCTATCTATCTATCTATCTATCTATCTATCTATCTATCTATCTATCTATCTATCTATCTATCTAACTTTATTACATATTTCATTCAAATAGTCTTTTTTGATGAATAACACTGTGTTTCGGCCACAACATCCTAATTGGAACGTCTCTAACTTTGGTGAATATGAATCAACTCAAAGGGATTTATCTTACATATATATGTCATATTTTAATCTAAAAGTTCCTAATTTACTTTTTCTTACATAACTACATTTAATTTGAGGGGGGATTTCCTATCAGGGGGATTTGTTTGTACATTGCGGGGGATTATTCATTATGAATAAGGACCAGTAATGGGTTATCTTAGATCCCATCTAAGCTTTGAATTAGTCCAGCTAAGTTGTGTGAAAATAAGCATAAAGTGAGTCCTGAATGCACATTTGATGGCCACAAGTTCTGACTTCCTTTATTTCCCTTTTTCTCCCCACAGTACCCACTTGCAGTCTCTCCAGGTAGACTCAGTGCAGCGCTGGATGGAGGATCTTCGCCACATGACCGAAGTGGAGTGCATGTGTGTTCTCCAGGCCAAACCCATCGGGGTAGAGGAGGACGCCCAGCAGGGCGAGCTGATTGTGGCCTCTGGGGTCAGTGCTGGGGACCATGTGGCCAGGAACAACCTGCAGACCCTCCTCCGTCGAGCGCTGGTGGTCAGCACGGAGCTCGGCAAGATGTTCCAGCGACTGGAGAAAGGACGGTGGCAAAGGGTCCACAGCACCGCCGTAAGGGCAAACTGCCACGTGCGTTCCCTGGTACACGAGTACGGCGCCGCCCGAAGCACACCGCCGGAGATGCAGAAGGTGACTTATTATGGTTTACATGTGAAACTGGTTTGGTGTCTTCACATGTGTTTAAATCATCAGGAAAAACATGTCCTGAATTTTCACAATCTGACACTTTGACCTCCAGTTACGTCGATTTTTGCTATTATGTACTATTATTTTTGTATAATTATGCATAAACTAAGAACTAATTTTAATAAGGCTTTGTAGAAGAAGAGGGAATGTCGCAAGTAGGGAAAAATTTACATTTTGGTCTGGATCCAGGTCCAGGAATTGGTGGCGGTCCCTTTATGTTAATATCCTTCACAGAAAAGTCTTTGAATGACATTCACATTTATTTTGCTTCGTCTAGAATCCAGCATAATGACTCCAGATTCCATCAGTTGACTGTGGCGCCACTGCTAAATCAACCGTCAATATATTTCAACTTTTGAGGTTTATGCTCACTTTCAATAAAAATACTATTTTTAAAGTGACTTTATATTCCCCCTTAAAAAAAAAAGATGAGATGCAGAAAAGCTGTTTATTGTCTTTACCCAAGCAACAAACAAAAGTTGAAAAACATAACAAAACAGACAAAACACAACAAGTTCCTAACTAAGAACAAATATTTTGTTAACTAAAACATGTCTGCCACAATTATTGCCTCGTCTAGGATATCCTGGGATCAAAAGGTAACTGAAGTTTTACTGTTTTACTGGGGTATAAATATGAGGTGACACAGGCCCAATTCCCTTTGATGTTCTTCACAATGGGGGAAGTCCAGAGAACACAGCAATGATGAAGAACATTTGTAAGAGCGCCACCAATCTGGTAACGGGTAAAAGACAATCTCTCAGCAGTGCTTTAAATAGGCTGGAAGACATGTCTGCAAACTGACCCCACACACTGTGAGGAGGATCGTCGGACTAGCAAAAGACTCTCCGAGGATTTCTACTAGTGTAGGAGCCGGAATCCATGTTTTCATTGATTTTTTTATTGGGTTTACGTTAATTAGTGGTTAACCAATAAAAGGTGGGATCTTGTCTGTGACAGGTGTTCCACCATGAAGAGGAAACAGTTGACCACTAACAGATGACCACTAGAAATATGCTCCAACCCCGCTTTGGGGACATGTGACACTTGTTTGATGTTTTGTTGGATGGCTTTTATATTTTGTTATTGTTTGAAGGACGGTAAATGGATTAATTGTCCGATGAAGGATCGTGTCTGGCCGTCATGTGGTTTCACATGAAAGGAGAGCGGGTCAGTGGGTTTTCCTGGTGATACACCTCGGTAGCGTAAAGCTTTGGCTTGGCTTCCTCAATAACGAGGCTCTGCAGAGGAGAGTCCACAAGCGCTGACCCCAGAATCCGAAGGATCTGGACTCGGACTGCGGGAGGAAACACACACAAACATGTTGGAGAATATGCAAACTCTGAACTCTGCACAGAAAGGTTGCATCTCTCTGCATCTCTCACCTGCACCTGCTGGATGCAGGTGCAGGTGAGAGATGCATGTCCTCTCAGGTGAGAGAGGACATGCAGTTTGGTTGGCGTGACTCAGGAAGATGCAGAGGACAGGGCAAGATGGAAACAGATGGTTGACATCGGAGATCACTGAAGGGAAAAGCCCGAAGAAGAAGATATTGAAACAGTATGTTAAAGTTATGAAATAATTGCCAGGTCATAGAGGTGATGAGCGGAGGTTCATGCTGCCACGACCTCCGACCCAACAGGTGTAATATCATTAAAATAACATTCTGTTGAGCATTTTCTCCAAAGATTCCTTTCTCCCCACAAAATTACATTTCTATCTACGTGCCACTCGTGTTCAGAATCTTTCACCACGCGAGAGTGAACTTTGATACGTCCATTACCGTCCCTGATTTTTTTTTTTTATCTCTGATGAAAGTGTCAAGCAAATCTGTGATGAACTTTGTGAGTGACACGGCGCCGAAAGGGGTTTAAGAAATAATAATATCCACTCTGACATGCAATGGTTCCACACACTTTCACGTGAATCTGTCGAGTAGTTTAAGAAAGAAAGAAAATCTGTCACCAGAACTCTTATTTTGAAAAGCTTCTAAAAGTCCTGAATCTTCCCCTTTAGTCAAAACCATCTAAAACTTGACTTGATTCTTACTTTCTCGTGTCCAACCGTTTTAAGTGTTATGAAAATCAATGTGCAATCCTGCTAAATTACCGACGAACTGTCCAGCTAAGCCTACACGGCTCAGATAATTCTGTAATGAATTATTCTCTATCAAACCCTCAAGGGTATTGGATTAAAAAAAATGAGAAAATGACAAATGACTCCCATCCACGGCTTGCATTGCTTGTGGAATACTCATCTCATTTAAAAGCCTTTTCAGTGAAAAAAAAAAAACCTTTACGGTTTAAGCCATTTATTTCCATCAGTGTGTTTCTTCTCTATCAGGGAGTTTCACGCATCTCCTTTGTCTTTTGTTGCAGTACGAGAAGTCTTTGCTGGAGAAGTGTATGGAGCTGACCAATATTACGGAGAGGTAAGATCGCTCATAGAGAAAACATCGCAAAAAAAAGAAGGCCTATGTGTGAAATGAATCCAAAATGTTTTTGTTCGCACACAGGTGCCTTAACACCGACGATGAGTTCTTCCTGAAGTCCATGAGGGAGGCCATCCATGAGATCCTGACAGACGTCAGTGATTCCTTCAGCAACATGATTGACATGGCGTTAGCCAATGAGATCCGGGTATGCACCTCAGATTTTGTCCTATTATTTTCCCCCTGTGTTTATGTCCCTGCAAAAGTGGGGGATCTTCATCATAGGTGTCGTATTTTACTCACTAGGGGGAGCTTCATCGACAAACCACAGTTTTTAGGACATTTTTAGGTGATCTATGTCGGTTATTGTGTTTTACATTCTAGAGGTAGCTTCTTTTTTATAATTAAATACACTGTTTTCCGCACATAACTCAAAATATATTTCATGGATCAATTTAAAACTTCATACCCACATAGACCTTAGTGCGAGAAAGATCTGTATTTATTTTGGGAATGGTCGGTTCTGTATTTGTGACACTAGGGGGAGCTTCATTTCCAAACATCTTCGGGCCATAATTTCTCAACCGCTGAACCGATTTATTCTTCATTTGGTTCATATGAATCAACTCTAGATCTATCATGTTTATATCCTATTTTACTATAATAGCTCATATTTTATCCACTGCGGGGGGCTCCAACTCCAGCTGGATAGACACTGGACCCGAAATGTGTCAAATGGGATTTGGGCTGCACAATACCATCTATGTCCACTAGGGGGCAGATAGGGGTTGTCCACTAGGGGGTGGATGCACACAATACAACTTTTGGCTGTAATATAAACAAAAAGATTCTTTAATCTTTTTTATTTTATCAAATTCTAGTATTGTGCACAGTGGGGAAAAAAAATATCTAACAAAAATGAGGTATTCAAAACTCAGCCAGGTTCTGGGCCTTCAGTTGAAGGACCACACTGACGGGCTGAAGCGATCTGTGTTGCTTTGACAAAGCTGGGTGATGTTGGCTGAAGCTCCTCAAGTTACAGATGGTATCATTCATAGTGCGGTGAAAGGTAAACTCTCATAAAGTTTCACCGGTGTTAAAGGATCATGGCATAACATCATAACATTACATAGAAGGCTGGACCTTCTACTTGCTCACCTAAAGCTGTTTGAAACCATGAAGCGCTATTTCATTAAAGGATTAGTATGGCTGCTGGGTTTTTTGAACTTAAACAGTGAGACTGACGGAGTGAATTGTGGTTCTGCTCCGTTTCAGGTTCTGATAAAACAGATCGACTCCTCAGACAATGTTCACACCATCAGCAGTGCCATCAGCAACCTGCTGTCCCTCACCCAGGACGGACCTCAGCTCTGCAGCATCATCGCCAAGGTACTGTGGACATGACGATCTCCGTGCTGCCTTTGAGGACGATGGTTAAAAAAAAAAGTTCACCCGGGTCCATCAGCATGTACTGAGGTGTAAATGTACCGTGACAGATCAAGTCAGCTGCTTCACCTCTTCAGGTTCTTCAAGTTTCACACAGATCTCCCACTCAGGCTTTGGCCGAGGCGGTTCCATTCAATAATACGTCACCACCTCCGGACACCCCCTCCCCCCCCGGTACCAGATCTCTTTATACATGGCTCTAAAAAGCCATTTCCCCGCGAGATAAGAGGAGACGGACCAGACAGCAAATCCTAATTGGACATTAGTTAAGCGACTGCTTCCAGGACGCTCTGGATAAGACTTGACTGATGGAGTGGAACAACGCACGCATGTCCTTTACTCCCAGCTTGTCCGATCAATACTGTCAGCTCCCATTAGGAGGGAGCGCTGGTCATAAATAAATGCAGGTTGTTCTGGCATTTATACCTTTCAGTCCGCTCCACCTCCCTCTGTAGCGCCGCCGGACGAGCCCTGAGAGAGGCGTCTGATGGAAACATGGCCGCCAATGGCTGCTAATGAATACCCACTACGAAACATCAGCCACCTGCCGTTTGAATTAATTAGCCAACACCAATCTGTCTGTCACACTCTCACTCGCGGAGCCTTTACAGTAGAGCGAGTTCCTCCGGCTCGCACTGCAGCCCTTCACTCATTATAAACGTCCACAGCCCGCCGCCTTCACTCCTCCGCTTGTTTTTAATAACTGCAGTCGGCCGCTCAAATGTGCGAGTGGGAACTTCTTGTTTCGGACAACAGCATCATAATTTGCCACATTGTACACAAATAGTATATCTGATGTTTTACCAAACTTCCTTTATCAATTTTTGCAAATATTTTCTTATTATCTCCGTGAAAAGTCGTCGACGTTATGGAATCATCATCGAAACCTCTTCTGCGTCCGCCACAAATGAATCGTGCTAACACAATAACTCAAATACTATGTCATGAATCGTTTTAAAATTTTGTACCCTACTAGACCTTAGAGCAAGGAAGAACTGGATTTCTTTTGAGAAAGGTCAGTTCTCTGTTTCCGACAGTAGGAGAACTTTATCTCCACATGTTTTTAGGGCTACGATTTTTCCCTGTTGATCTGATTTAGTCCAAATTTGGTTTGGATATTTTTATGTAAATGTCGTGTTTTACTCTAGTAGATCTTATTTTTCTCACAATGGTGGAGCTTTTTTTTTTAGGAAAAACACCGTTTTTCAGACGCAACTCTAAAATTATTTAATGGATTATTTCAAAAAATATTGAAACCCACATAGACCTTCGTCCGTGAAAGGAGTGGACTGATTTTGGGAAAGACCATTTTTTAACCTCTAATAGTTTTCAGGCTATAAAGTCTCTGCCATTGGTCAGATTTTATCCTAATGTGGTGCACACGAATCAACTTGGATAGATCCATCTCCTGTACGTCATGTTTTATGGTTAGTTGTTCATATCTAACTCACTTTTTTTAATAAAAAACAAAGTTTTTATGACATAGTTTCCTAAACGTTAGTCGGATGTTGGTGCATAAAGATCGGCTTGAGGAGATTTATTTTGTAAATATTATATTTTACTCACTAGGAGGAGTTTTTAATAAAAAAAAACAGTTTTTCTGACAGAGTGTTGCCAATGCTGTTACTGTTCAATCATAAAGAATAAAGTTGATTTAAATGTAGTTTAAACATATTTTCACACTGCCGGAATTAAATTAAATAAGTGGGTATTAGATTGGTGGATCAGTCAGTCCATCGGTAGTTTGGTCCAACCACCCAAGATGTCTCTGGTGGTTGGCTGGTGAGTTGGTTGGACAGTTGGTTGACTGGTTGGATGGCTGGCTAGCTGATTGAATGGCTTGCTCGTTGGCCTACTGGTTGGGCTGTTTGTTGGCTGGTTAGTTAGCTAGTTGGTTCGGTAGTTTGCCTTTTGTTTGGTTTGACGGTTGGTTGGTTGGTTGGTTGGTTTGTTGGTTGATTGGCCGGTTGGTTGGGCCATTGGCTGATTGGTTGACCAGTTAGTTGTTCGGTTAGTTTGTTTGTTGACCAGGCAAGAAAACCAGACGTGTATTCAGAAGTATACACTCTGCATTTGCCATTCTTCTTAAATGATAAAATTGGGTACTTAAGGTACCTAAGGTATCTGTTTTTCCTCGTGCACCTCGAAGCATCATGTTTTTACTCTGTTTCGGTCTCCACCAACCTCTTACATGTGACAAACAGTGGTGGGTCTCCAATGAGCTGTCAGATGTTTGCAGATCTCCTTCTAGCGTTGAGGGACCTTCAGTGACTCCCTCAGGTACAAGCAGTGACTTCATTCATTGTTAATATGAAGAATGTGGTTACAGCTTATCAATTCATAGAAATGTGATTATAGCAACTCAATATAAAGAGTGTAATAAATTGGATTGAGCCTGCACGCATACTTATAACTTTAAAATTAACTTTTAAAGGTTTGATTAACTTACGGTGAGTGATCGGTTTGTTTGCAAGCAATGAAAGGAAATGAATCCATGAAAGAAGCGCAGCCCGGATTTCATAACAACCTCGCGTCGTCGTCTTCTGCTGTCACTAACCTCAAGATTGAGGCTTTTATACAATTTAAAGCTGCATTGAGAGTCGGTCTAATCACACAATCCTGACTTATATTTCCAAATGAACAGCTTTCATCTAGTCAGAACAAATCCTACAAATCATTGTTGAGACATTGTCCATATTTGTTTGTATCTTTTGACCCGCTCATTATGATAAAGCGTTCAAAATAAACATCTCTAATATTCACGTCTAATATTCAGAATCCTTCTCGATGAATATGCGTCAAACAAGGCGTGTGCGGCGGGATTGATGGGGATGAATAATAGGCAAACACGCAGCAGGTACGTCTGTCCAGAGCGCAGAATTGATGCGGTTCTGTCTCATAAATCAAACAGCAGCATGAATATTAAAGAATGACGGTATGATGATGAATAAATGAGTGTGCTGACTCAGTGTTTACCTGCTCAATGATAATATGTCACACTCAGGGCTTTAGACTGCAGGTGGTGGGTGTGTGGCGTGGAATACCTCAGGTCCGGTAAGATGTAGAGAGACAACAGAACCAAGCAGGTAGAGATTCGTAAAGGTAAAGATTTTTTTACCTTTACCACCAAGACCTCAGGTATTCTTTGTTCCTCCCACCTCTCTTTGGTGAAAATTAAGTCTTTTCTGGATTTAATTATCATTATCGTTACTATCATTATTATAGTATGATATTTTTCCCAGAACTTATTTCAATCAGAACCGAATCAATAAAAGATCAATGACTTATTACAATAAATGATGTTTGATGATGAATTAGAGAGTCTCAGACTCTTTGGGGGGATTGAGATCGAAGGGTCTCCGCCCAGAGCAGCAGCACAGAATATCCCCCCATTGGAGTCTGGATACTGGTGGTGGTGGCTGATGAAGCTGGTGAATGATGAAGCTAATGGATCTGCGAGGACTAGGTGGTGATGATCGAACTTTCGATAGTTCTCCATGACTAAATGCAATCATACTATTACCATCGTTATTATTGTCCTGGGATCCCCAGGACGAGATGGAGAAGGTTGCTGGGGAGAGGGATGTTTCTGGGGCCCTTCTTTTCCTGCTGCCGCCGCTGCAGCTGAAGTGTATGGATGGGTGGACCCCGTTTCCATAACTGATATCTTTGTTGCTTTGTTGCTTTGTTGCATTGCTTTGCATGTCCCTTCCGCACCTACCCCCCTTTTCTTCCTCTCCCCCTCCCTCTGTTTTGCTCTCAGTTTTTTCTCGCCATCGTCGCCAATTGCTCGCCCACGGAGGAATTTGTTAGGTCTCTGTTGCAAAATGAGTAAAGAGTTTGGTCTAGACCTGCTCGTTTCGGAAACCACCTTGAGAAAACATTCCTTGTGAATTGGCACGATATAAATATAAAACGTGATTGGATTTGAATATTTCATGTTTATTCCACCAGCCTTTGGTGAACGCCCTGGCATCCTTGAAAAAATCCGTTGCGTTTGAACTAACTACCCTTTTGGTTTTGTTTGCGCATGAAGAAATAACGTGGCTGCAGCCTCATGCAACCCGAGACAAATCTGACATTTTGCAGCAGAAAGCACAACTCAGTGATCAATTAAAAAACAAACTATGAGATGGAGAGAAATCACACGCTGCGTAGTCCTGTATGTGTAAACACAGTGGAGTTACGCATGATGGTGTTAGTGCAGCAAGTGTGTTTCATGGGCTCCGTTTAGGGAGTGAGGGTGAAGTCAGCGGAAACTGCTGTCGTTTGATTGGGGAAAGGAAATAAACAAGTGACAAGACAAGCGATGTGTGAAAGGGAAACGCAGAAGAAACCATGCAAAGGGGAAACAAACAGGAAAGGAGTTTTTGTGGACACTGGAGGATAAAGCAGCCTGGGGATGTAGTTCTCATTAAGAGAGCATCGGGTCATGACATCAGCCAATAATATAAATACAAAATAAGGCCAGTTTGTAAACGAAAACACTGTGAAACACTTAAAGGGAACCACATCCTTAAAGGGAACCAGATTTTGGTGTTTAGGGATTTGAACAGTCGCCATCGCCGCCGCCTCAAGTCCTTCGTGTTAGTCAAAAACAATTTCATACAAACACAGAGTTTAGTGAGAGGAAGAACTGGGTTGATTTTCGGAAAGGTCACTTGTATATTTCCAGTAATTGGGAGAATTTTATATCCAAATATTTTTGGTCCATAATTTCTCCACAGTTGTTCCGATGTAGTCCAAATTTGGAGGATAGGAATCAAGTTGAGGAGATCTATTGTCCCTAACTTTAATATTTAATATTTTACTTACTACGGAGAACTTTCAATGTTAATGCCCACAGATTTTAATGTGAGGAAGAACTGGATCCATTTTGGGAAAATTCGGCTGTAAATTTCGGACGTTAAGGGGAACTTTATCGGCAGACGTTTTCAGGCCATCGTCTCTCAATCATTGATCCGATTTAGTCCAAATAAGTACATGTGAATTGGACTAGAGAAGTGCTACATAAGTAAAGTCCATTTACCACTTACAAGGCTTTTAACCTCACGCCATGCAGTCTTAGCATCAAACCACTTTTCTTTTAAATGTATTCACACTTTGAATGCCACATGACTGAAGAAAGCAATCAAGACGCTTGTGTCCACAATGACCATAAAAACATTAGTGATGGACTTTCAACTGGGAACACCTCAATGACTGTCTCAGTGTGGAGAAGACAGACGGCCTGAAATCGGAAGCAGATGTCATGAATATAAGGAAATGCAGTCTGTGTGGATGAAGAACACAGGATGTTGTTATACCATGGGAAGAGCTGCGGTTTCAGTTATTTATGAAATTGCAAAATATGAAACAAAAAAATAACTGTTGCAAACAATGTAACTAAAACTTTTGGACTCACAGATGTGAAAACACGTCAGTCCAGGAAAGAGTCCAATGTTTTGACAACAGCAAGAGAAACTGTGATGTACAAGGAGGTTGTGACGACGCATCTAGGGAAGGAAAGTGGGGGAAACTGAGGTATTGATGTATTCTCTGCAGCTCTATGAGGCTATTAACTATTCAGAAACGTTTCGTTTTGTCGTTTTACTTTTGCACTATCTATTGTTCATAGACGTTTGTCTCGGTCTCCTATGAGCAAAAATGAGCTTCAGACTCATTAATTTTCTCCCAATAACATCCCAACTGTTGTATTTTAAGCAGGTAGTGCGTAGGTAGCTTACGTTACCATATCTGTATGCTAACTTTAGCCATTTAGCACGAAACACACCAGATGTTCTACAAGCTTCGTCAATTTTTATATCATTATGGTCATTAGACCCTTCAGAGATTCTCCGCGGCTAAATCCCAATTAGCATCAGAGGAAAACATTATGGATCGACCACCGCTTCATAACTCTGCACACACAGCTTGCCAGCCTCTCAAAGGGTTTGCTGAAAACTGTGTGTGGCTGTGTTGGCAGTTCTTACAGCTATGGCGGAACAATATTACGCAGGAAGGGAACAGGGAAGAGAGGTCATGCTGGAGGGCAGCATGATTATTCACTTCAATCCCCTGCGGCATGGTCTCCTCAGCGTACGGGACATGCCAGCCCGGTGTAATGGCCTTATTAAGGTAATGGTTGTAGTTACAGGCTTTGTCTTCCTCCAGGTAATTCTATCTACCTAGAATTTAATACCTGCAAGTGTTTTCTGTCATAGAGGTGTGTCGGCACGGAGCCAGCTATTTTTGTTTGTTTACACCGAGTATAATCCAGCAGAGGATGTTGAGCAATTACGTTGATCAAATCATCTTCTTTTTTTTTTCTTGCTCACTGGTTTACGTTCATGAAATATATATATATATATATATATATATAATATATATATATTTTTATCTGTGAGCCATTTGATTGGCTCGCTGTGTGGCAGACTCGCTGAGAGAAGCTAACCCAATCCATCGGTCATTCCGGGTTGCCTGGACGCGTTATAGCGTGCTGCTATTGGCGGGGATCCGCCCGACCTGTTGGCTGTCAGAGCGCGGCCCAGCAAGGCGCAATTTGATTCATCATCTTGCTCAGTCATGTGTTCTTCAAGACGAGAGCTGACCGTGATGCATGGAGGATAATTCTGGTGGCGTAGATCCGAACATCGAGCCTACAGAATCTCTCGCTGAAAGTTGTTTGATAAATCCAAACGTCCCCATTTCTGTTGATGATTAACATCAAAATAAAACCAATCGCACTGATCAATTTCCACCAGACTAATAATCAAAATGACAAAGTTCCCCAATCTTTAAGGCTGAGTCGCTTTTACAAACATGAAGATAATATCTCTCCTTATGCTAGCGTCCGATCTATCATAAATTAGTTGCGGATGCATATCGGGGAGGTATATCTTGAATATATCATATTTTACTCAAATAGTTCCCATTTTATTCACTATTGGGAGCTTTTTTTCTGAATAACTCTGTTTTTTCACACATAACTTACTAACCGCTGGTTCGATATAGTCCAAATTGACCTAGTAGGAACCGCCTCAAAGAGATCTAACTTGTATTTGTCATATTTGACTGTACTCGATTATTTTTCAATCACTAGAGGTTTTAGGTTTTTTTTTTACAAAAAAGAGAACACATTTTTTTTGCCATTACTTCCCAACCATATTTCCGATTCTGTCCAAATGAATCTACATCAGGATATCTCTCTATTTTACATCTATACAACCATTATGTCAGTATGACGCTGTTAGTGTAACACTATGTAGATGGGTGGTACAATGAGTGTTTCTCTCAGAACCAGCAGTCTTTATTTTTTCAGCAAATTGTCTCCCCTCTGTGTTTTAAATAATAAATTAACATCCACCTGCTGTTAATTCATCCTACCCGCTTACAGGTGCCGTTTTAGACAATCAATCTTATTCTGACGTCAATGGTTATAATGATATGGCTGATCTGTGCATACTGTAGATTAATATCGTTTCTGGCTAGAACATTGGAAAAAAGAGTGGATTCATTTTTCGTGCATTTATAAATACGTAGAATGAGTAACAGGAGATAGAAGCAGAAACGTTCTTTATGTTATTCATTTTCACTTGGAAAAAACGAGTTTTCTTATCAGACAAATTCCATTTCAAGCCCTTATTCGATCTCGGTGTATACTCCCCCCGCCCAAAAAGACAAAAGTTGGGCAGAAAGGGTTGCACGATGTTTCATTTTCGGGAGCGTCTCCACGGAGTAACTAAATCATCTCCATGGAGATGTTTTAAATAATTACACGTTCTTAGCTTTTTGTTGATTCAGGAAAGTTTTCTCAGAGTGGAGCGTCTGTTTTCAGAGGAAAGCCCTGATCACACACACACAGTCACACATCTCCAGCTGCAGCAACCGACCCCTGAGCAGGTCCACAGGAGCAGGTGGAGGTACGGGTCTGGAGGAGCAGAAAGCATCATTTCTATACAATAGATCCAATCTCTGTTTTATACATTTAATTTACAATTAGAGGAAAATATGACTTTTCTTTTTCAAGCAGCGATCCATCAAGGGTTAAACTTTCAAAGAAAGCTGATCTGCTCAGAGACGTTTATTATTACAATTATTCTGTCTTTGTTCTTTCATCATTTATTTATTGATTTATTCTTGATTTATTCTTGATTTATTCATGATTTATTCATGATTTATTCATGATTCACAGAGAGCGTAATATAAAGTAGTAATAATGACGTGGGGTCCGGTTTATTTCCCCTGACTCATCAAAAATGTATTTAATTTATTGAACTATACTGCTTATAATATGGAATATAACTATAATACATATGATATTGTTGTATAATTTATATTTAATATGCGTATCGGGATAACATCGTCTCATCCTAGTATGATGTCATCATTCTAACATTATTTGTCCAGCTCCGCTGAGAAGGTTTTTTTTACACTCCTGTGTATTTGTTGTTTATTGTTTTGTGAGCAGGGTAACAGAAAAGCTACAGGACGGATTTGCATGATATTTTACCCAGAGGAAGGTTTTGGCATATCGTAGATGTGATTAAAATTGGGTGACGATACGAGTTACACTGCGTTTAAAATAAAACAGAGTAAAATAAAACAATACGCCCAATTCAATTCATTTCAATTAACAAAGCATGTATCATTATCATCATTATCATCATCATTATGTAGGTGCACATAATCATCCGATTTTGGGATGGTCTCAACCGTTCTTTTGACCCCTTTTATGTTTCTTCTTGGGTGGAGCTGGGGGCTGAGTGGGCTGAACAAAGTCGCTGAAGTGAAAGGCGCAGGAGACGAGCGGCTACAGAGTATTCGAGAGATACTCAGAGTTTGTTGGAGTTGGCGGTAGATTTAGGGGCTGGCAATAATTCAGACATTAATCTTCAACACACTCTCACATCACACACAGAATATTTTTGACTTTGTTTGTTGTTATTTATTGTGATATTTTCACATATATTAAATGCATATATATATATATATTTTTTTTTAATGAAAGCAAAACTTACTCATGAGTGTAAATGTGTGACTTCAAACTCCCCTGACTCTCACATGGGTCTCCCTCCCCTACAGGAAGGAGCCATCGTGGCTCTCTTTAAGATCTGCAGGCAGGACCGCTTCAGAGACCTCTACGCTCACGCCCTGAGAACCGTGGCGTCCATCTGCTGCGTGGAGGAGGGCATCAACCAGCTGGACAAGGTGCGTCTCTCTCAGTCCCACACCCAGCAGATGCTGCAACAAAACACCTTTGACACCGTGAGATTCCACTTCCTGCTGCTTCACACTTTTACTCCTCTACGGTTACCTGAAACATTCAATAACAACAATAACAATAACAATAACAACCAGCATCGAATCAACACATTATCAGGATGCATTGTTATGGATAAACGCTTCATCGGCCCTTTTAATAGATTCAGAACAAGATCAACAACAACGTCAGTGCTCACTGACATGGTTATTATCCCTGAGGGGCATGGAAGAAAACTACCACTACTCAACGATAGTTAGTATAAATACACAATAAAAAAAAAAAAGTATGCAGTAGAAAATGGGCTGGGAATTATTCACATCTCCATTAAAGGCACAGTTCATTGTTTTTAAATGCTTCTGTCTGTCTGTCCTGCAGAATGCCAAAAGTCTTTGGCTGGCTTTTATATTTCTGACACTAGAGGGCGCTTTACCTTCAAAATCTCTCAGGTGTTGGTCCCATTCAGTCCAATTTTGGAACGTAGGAATGGACTCGAACAGCTCTATCTTATAAATATGTATATATATACATATATATATATATACATATATAATATTTTACTCTAATAGTTTATATTTTACTCACTATGGGAATCGTTTTTACGAATGCCACAGTTTTTCAGCCATTACCTCCTTATTGTTTGTCCATTTTTGTCCAACTTTGGTGCATAATAGAAAATAAACATATTTCACTGTAATTATTTACATTTTACTCACTAGGGGGAGATTTCTTTTTTCTCTTCTGTGTTTCGGAGATAACTTCACATTTAGTTGTCAGAGGTTCTATCATGGGGGTTTCTTTATACAATGCAGGGGATTGGGGGCTTTTCGAGGATATACTCTTGCTGTGATTGACGGAAGCGTAGATCTCGTTACCGCTCAGCATTCTGATAGTTTCTGAAATACTAAAGTATAAAGTTTGTGGTTTGAGTACCCGGATATTTATAGTATCACACAGTCTGGTCGTCATTGACTAGAGGGAAGGTGACTATTAAAGTGATGCATATTTAAATCCATAATAAATAATCCTAACCGGGCCATAAGCTGCACTTAAAAGTATTTGGTGCTGATACTTTTTGTACCTTTTCCCTCAGTAGAATTATGAACGGACGTCTTCAATCAATTCATCTTTATATTTTATCTGCGGTGGTTATCTACCGGCGCGGCGTTGCTACTTTGACACGGCACTCAAATCAAACAGCGTCAACTAGGAGGGAGCCAGAAAGGAATTACTTTAATTTCTTCAATATTAGAGCAAAAAAAAGGGAATCTAGGCTAATGATAATTAGAGCTGTGTGTAAAACATTTCTTTAACGTACCTTAATGTATAATATTGTCCCCGAAAACTCGTCATCGCCAGCGACGCAGATTCTCCGTGTTAACGCGATAACTCAAAAAATAACTCCTGGATCATTTTCAAACTTTACACCAGCATGGACTTTTGTTCGAGGAAGAACTGTATTGATTTTGGGGAAAGTCGGTTCTATATTTCTCACACTAAGGGGAGCTTTGTCTACAAAAGCTTCTGGGCCGTAAATCCATGCATTCATCATCATTCTTCATCATTGATCCGATTTCACCAATATTATATATTACATATAACTCGACTCAAAGCTCGATATTTTATGCATCTATGCTTTTTACTTCATCAATAGTAATAATAGTTCATAGTTTATTGACGAGGGGGAAACATTCTTACCGAAAAACACTGTTTTTTTAGAAATAACCTCTTAACCATCGACCCAATTCAGTCCAAACGTGTTCATATGAGACACCTAGATCCACGTAGATCTTTCTTTCATGCGAGAATCATGTTATACCTTAATAATTCACATTTTATAAACTTCATGGAGCTTTTTTTCATTTACAAAAAATACCGTTGGCAAAACTTCACATTTAATTTGTGAGGTTCAGTTCAGTCAGGGGGATTGATTGTACAACGCAGGGGATTAGGGAGATTTCGGGGATATAACCTTGCTGTTGGGGACGACGACACAGGCATAGAGAACCAATAACACGGCAGACGGACGGCACCAAAATCAGACGTTTCCTCAAATATGATCTATTTTCAATGAGCCATAACATTACAACCACTGACAGACTGATTCGATTATCCCCTTAGCTCCTGCCTTCTTCACGGAACTTTCCACTTCTGCACGTTTGTTTCTATTTGTGTAATTACAGAAACAAATGATCATTTAAAATACAATTGTAAGCCGGCGGGAGCGGTGACATCACAGGATGGTGACACGATTAACCCGGAGAATGGTGCATTCAAGTTCACCCAGAACTGTTGCATCTAGAACAGCTATGGGAACTTAATGTCACAAATCATTGAAAAGAAATTCCTAATGTAGCTTTTCCCCTTGATTTTTATAACTTATGAAATCTATAAGGACAACTTTTCAACTTGTTTGATGTTTTCTGAAAGACATGTTTGTTTTAATAATGCTTCAATAGAATGTCGTTATATATCACCTCTGATGACACCTTTTCAACAAAATGATCTGAAACAAGTAAGGAAAATGTGGTTATATTTCATTTTTAGAAGTACCGTTACTAGTCTGACTTGAGTAAATAAAAAGGGAAAGCTGCTTATTTATTTTTCAAATATGGGAAAAACAGCACAAAAGCCTGACTTAACATATATGTAATATTACAGGCCATAATTACATTATTCCTTTTTGGCCTGGGTTCTTATGAGTAAAATATTACACCATATATTTTTGCTAGAATTGCTATGATTCACTAAAAAAACAAACAAAAAAAACCTTATAATGGCCCTATGTGGCTAATATTACTCCAATTATTATTATTATTATTATTACTATTAACAAATGAATAAAAAAGAAAATAGATCTCCTCCAGTCGATTTCTATTCACCAAATTTGGATTAAATTCGATAAAAGGTGGAGAAATTAAGGTCCAAAAACATTTTTGGAGGTAAAGCTCCCACTAATCTCAGATATATACATTATTTGTGAACATACTTTTAACAAAAACAATCCAGTTCTTCCACGCACTTAAGTCCAATGGGGTATAATGTTTGACAATAGTTATAAAATGTAATAGAATTGAAAATAGTTTTTGTGTTTTTCATAATACACTCCCACTAGTGAGTAAAATATGAACTATTAAAGTAAAACACGATGCATATGAACTAAATTTGGCCAAATCTGACAAATGCTTGAGAATTCATTGCAGAAAAGTTTTGCTGATAAAGCGCCCCCTAGTGTTTGAAATATGCGACCAGTCTCTCCTATCGTCAATCCAGTTCTCCCTCTCACTCAATTCTATGTAGGTATTAAATTTGAAAAGGATCCATGATATAGTTTGTTACTATTTTAAAAAAAAGAAAAAAAAGAGCTCCCCCTAGTGATTAAAATATGAACTACTGGATTAAAATATGATATATATATATATATATATATATATATATATATATATATATATATATATATATATATATAAGCTAGATCTCCTCAAGTCGAACTAAATTTAACAGTTGAGAAATTATGGCTAAAGATTTTTGGAGGTAATGCTCCCTCAAATGTTGGAAATATATGACTGACCTTTGCCAAAATCAATCCAGTTCTTCCTCAGACATCTATGTCTATGTGGGTGGAAAATCTCAAACTGATCCATGAAAAAGTTTTTGAGTTATCGCGTTAACACCAACGATCCGCAGCGGTCATGATGATTTCATATATACCCGACCTTTCAAGGAGAGAACTATTACATGTAATTAACATGTAATTAACATGTAATTAACATGTAATTAACATGTAATTAACATATTATTAACATGTTATTAACATGTTCTAAATTAACAACCGTAAAAAAAAATCCATGAGTTCTTTCCCGACTTGCTCAATCGGAGGAATCTTTTCTGTTTTTGTAAAATCCTGCTAAAAACAACTTACCAACCAAAGAAGCGTGGAACGGACACGAGCGAAAACACGAGATCTCGGCGGAGGTTATAACGGATATTACTTTCTTTTTCAGGCACTCATTTCCCCGCTGTAGTGCAGTTTTCCAGCTTTCGCTTTACTTGATTAAATCTTCAGGAATGAGGTCACCAGGTCTGCAGACGGAACTATCATTTATCTCTGCTCTGCTACTTTTAGCATGGCGGCGCGTCTGAGCTCTTCTCTCTGATGACTAAACTATAAAGCACAAACAGTACACAGAAAGAAAACAGTGAGTCATGATTCACAGCGAGGCTGCGATCATTATGTGGGGCCTCCTGACCGTTGAGCTGACGGGTCAAACATTCTGACCCCAGCGCCGTCTCGTGGCGTGCGGCTGAGACGGGGAGGATGCTAATGATACATCATTTTTTTTTCTTTTTGTTCTCAACCGAGAATTTCACCAAAATAAACAACAGGGGCACCTGTGACAAGCCGGCACTTACAGAAAGACAAATATAACCTTATTTCTGCGGATAATGATGCCGCAGCAGCGTCTGCGTTCATATACGGAGCAGCTGGGACAGCGAGAATCAGCCGAGGGTGAAAACTCTTGAAGGGGAACCCAAAATCTGCCCCACATTAGCATCCTCCTCCCCGGGGGGAAACTGTCAGGCTGGTCTACCAACAATCGCTCAGGCTTGAGGAAGACAACTGTCGCTGCGGAGGGATGATGGAGTGGATGAACCATGTGCTTCTCAGCTTTACCCCCTCGTGACCACGGAGAGTATTGATTATCAGCACAGCTTCAGGATGTACGAAGGAAAAATACCTGGAAAAAAGTGGAGAAAAGTTAAAAGTTTCTCCCAAACTCTATTTTAACAGTGCTGTGAAAAAGTATTTGACCCCTTCCCGATTTTGTTTATTTTCCCATAAGGCAACAAAAAAAACTTCCGCTTCAGCTTCTCTGTTCAGCCCACTGAGCCCCCAGCACCAACCCCAAAGTCACATCAAAGGATCTCTAAGGAATTAAAGGAACAAATGCAGCAATAGCTACATTGTGACGTCACTTCTCCAAACTGATTATTATTTTTATTTTATTGTACACGCTGCAAAATAAATAACGTCACCAAAATATAATCAAAAACCAAAATCTACCTCTGGATAAAATTTCATGACAAGTCCGTCCTTTACTTCTCCCAAACAAAAAAGAAAAGAAAAGAGAGAGACGTTATTTTTGAGGCCATCAGAGGAGAAGTTACTCTCATGCTTTGTGTTGCTGCGTGACCCGGTTCTGATCCTCCAGAACTCTGTCACAGGGAGCTGAATTTATGTTTCCATCTATAATAGCATGTCATCCTGGACCTGATCAGCGGAGCATCCCCTCTTCAGGCATTTCTTATGATTTTGGCATGGTGTGCTCCCGGTGAAACCTACAAAACGTCCGTCTGTTTAAATGTTGATTTTTATTAAAGACGTGTTTCTATTCTTCTTATAAATGCAATTAGGTATTTTGTTATCCTCCTGAACAAGATTTATATTAAAAACAGACACCTTGAACTTTGAACTTTGTTTGTTAGATTTCGTTTTACGATCAGACGCCGTTTATTTAGTATGAGACGCAGACAAGACTGATGAAATCATGAGAGGGTCCAAAACATTTTCACCGTACTGTATCAAAAAATAATGACTTTAACCGGTTAAAAGCATTTTTCTTTTTTTTTGGGTTAAGGTCCTGATGGTGGGTGTTGCTCTTTCATCAGGGCGTCTGTATCTGAGGTCCAGTCCCTCCAGGATGGCGGGAGAACCAGAGGATTTAAAACCTTTGTGTGTGATTTAAAAGCACATAAATGCTTCATTATATGCAAATTCTTCCGGTCAGTGTGTTTCTCGTCGTTGATGGGGTGGAGGTCAACCTCTGATTGAGCAGCGCTGCGTTCAAAAGGCAGGAAAATGGTCCGACAATAAACTGAAGGAGACACATCCGCTGCTTGGCAAATGGTCATTGGGGAATATCCTATATTGGGGAGGAGGAGGAGGAGGAGGAGGAGGAGGAGGAGGAGGAGGAGGAGGAGGAGGAAGAAGAGGAAGTTCAGGTGGGGACGGGGGGAAGCAGAGGTAGAGGGATGAATGGTGGTGTGGAGGGTACATGGTTCCACGTCAGTGGGTGGTGCTGGCACAGCTGCTGCTGACGTCCATGTGGACTAGAATAAGGACCGGCCCGGTGAAGCTCAGCTGATGATGATGATGATGATGATGATGATGCTGATGCTGATGCTGATGCTGATGCTGATGCTGATGCTGATGCTGATCAGCAGATGTGATTGACAGGTGTGGTCGGCTGAGACCCGCTTCATGAGTTCTGGCTCAGGCCCGTAATCAGAAACTTTGTGTTTCTCTTGTATGGGGTAATGGAGTCCATCATCGACCTTGAGACTCACAACGCTGCACTTTATTGCTGATTTTAATTGATATTATGGATGATTTCCAGAATGTCTGCTGACGTTCAGTTCTGAAACTTTCGCAGGACTTGATAAGAGCAACTGCCAGATGATGCAGAATAAATCAACAGCTGGAGCAGAGAGAGAACTGTGCAATACTGCCCCCGTGTGTTTAAAGACCGGATGTGCGTCTTCACCCTCATCCCCACAGCCGCTGTCCTCCCACAGGAAATCACCTCAGAGCGCAGAGACGTGACGAACGTGACTCACGTGACTCACGCGCCCGACTTATCTTTGTTACACTTCTGAGATCACCGCCGGTCCTCATGTCCGCAGATTCCCCCATCCTCATCCTCAGTGGTCTGCTGTGTCCAAGCAGACAGCAAAACCATCCATCCATCCAACCATCCATCCATCCATCCATCCATTCATACATCCATCCATCCATTCATACATCCATCGGTTCATCCATCCATCCATCCAACCATCCATCCATCCATTCATTCATCCATCCCTCCATCATCCATCCATCCATTCATCTATCTTTCCATCCATCCATCCATCCGTCCATCATCCATCCATCCATCCGTCCATCCATCCATCCATCCATCCATCCATCCATCCATCCATCCATTCATTCATCCATCCACTCATTCATCCATCCACTCATTCATCCATCCCTCAATCATCCATCCCTCAATCATCCATCCATCCATCCATCCATCCATCCATCCATCCATCCATTCATTCATCCATCCACTCATTCATCCATCCACTCATTCATCCATCCCTCAATCATCCATCCTTCCATCCATCTGTCCATCCATCCATCCATCCGTCCATCATCCATCCATCCATCCATCCATCCATCCATCCATCCATCCGTCCATCCATCCATCCATCCATCCATCCATCCATCCATCCATCCATCCATCCATCCATCCATCCATCCATCCATCCGTCCACCTATCCATGTGTCCAGAGTGGCTTTGGGGCCTGGAGCCCATCTCAGCTGACACTGGAGAGGAGGCGGGGTTCCCCCTGCATAGTTAAGACAAACATTCACGCTCACATTCAAACCTTCGGACGTTTTAGGGTCAGCGGTTCCTCCAGGTTGCATGTTTCTGAACTTTTGAAGAAGGCGAACGGAACCCATGCTATGATGCAGGGAACAAACAAACTCCACAGTGAAGAGGCCAGAGGCAGATTTGAACCCAGAAACCTTCTGTGTGCTGTGACAAAATTACAATATAAAAACAAACAAAAAAAACCTGAACCTGGAAACATCTCAACGCTGAAAACACTGCTAACTCAGCTTTAAAGCTGGAGGAAGTATTGAGTTCTGTATCTCTGCTCAGGTGGACGGGATCTTGTGTCTGGCGGACATCTTGACTGATGAGAGCAGCGTGGAGGCGGCGAGGGCGGAGGCAGCGGCGGTGGTGGCCCAGATCACCTCACCCCACCACACGTCCACGCAGCACCTGGCCAGCTTCCTGGAGAGCATGCAGGACATCGTCACCGCGCTCATCAGTGAGTGGACCTGCTGGGAACAGTGGTTCGGATCTGTAGACGTAAAAACACGCCACTTTTATTTTCTCAACAAAACTCCCCTTTAATTTAAGTTTAAGATTATGTAAACTCAGCTTTGGCAGCTCATTGGACCTAAAAGCAGAAAAACCCTGTGAGGGTTTGAGTGACAGAATATGACTCTAGCATGAAAAGCTACTCTAGATGAATTAAGAGACATGGTTATTATTATTATTATTATTATTATTTTAATTAGATTTAGATGTATTTATATTTCTCACATTCTTCCACGGATTTTCTCCTTTAACTGAAAACATCTATTTAATTTAAGATAAGGAAAGTAAAGAAAAGATAAGATAAGAAATTATATTATAAGATACAATATTATATAATATTATAAGATAAGATGAGATAAGATAAGAAATTATATCATAAGATACAATATTATGTTACAAGATAAAATAAGATAAGATAAGATAGTATAAGATAAGATGAGATGAGATAAGATATGATAAGATAGTATAAGATAAGATAAGATAGTATAAGATAAGATAGTATAAGATAAGATAAGATAGTATAAGATAAGATAAGATAGTATAAGATAAGATAGTATAAGATAAGATATTATAAGATAAGATAAGGTATTATAAGATAAGATGAGATAAGATAAGATAGTATAAGATAAGATAAGATGAGATAAGATAAGATAGTATAAGATAAGATAAGATGAGATAAGATAAGATAGTATAAGATAAGATAGTATAAGATAGTATAAGATAAGATAAGATAAGATAAGATAAGATAAGATGGCATAAGATAAGATAAGATAAGATAAGATAGTATAAGTTAAGATTAGATAAGGTTCTTTTGCAGCCCATAGATTTGTTTTGTGCTGGTTCTGTGTGTGTTCCTCCACACTCCTGCTGTGACACCGGATCTGATTTGCCTGGAGAGAAATGATGTACTATTATTATATTATAATGAAGCTCCGTACTGAACGAAGTCTTATTTCTCCCAGAGTTGTGCGAGAGCGCCTCCTGCGGCGAAGTTTTCCTCCTGGCTTCTGCCGCCTTGGCCAACATCACCTTTTTTGACAGCATGGCGTGTGAGATCCTCCTGCAGCTGAACGCCATCCCGATCCTGCTGCAGGCCTGCAGAGACCGCCAAAGAGTCGACACACCCTACTCCAAAGACCAGGTCTGCCTTTAGCTGACGTCACCCACAAAGTGCAGAATAAGCACTTAAAAATGTGACAAAATGAAAAATAAGAACCGAAAAAAAAGAAAGAATTAAATCCGATTTTAAGTGTGTTATCAATCACATTACAGCTGAGTGAAATATGTCCTCATATGTATCTTTTATATTCTTTTTTTTATCCTTATTTGAACCTCAGGTGGTGACAATCCTGGCGAACCTGTCGGTCTTGGAGCAGTGTGCTTCTGAAGTGCTGCAGGAGCAAGGTAATATATTCATGAGCTGAAGTTTGCATATGAATGATGTTCTTTCATGACATCAGTTGGCCTTGAGATAAAACTCACTAATCAGCTGAAACGAAACCCCCCCCCCAAACAAACCCCAGATGTAATTCCATATAGCGCCTCAAGAGGGCAGCATCCGGTAATGGCTATAATTTAATGCTCCTTTTTTACTTTCACGCCACAAGTTCTGCTCTAGGAGTTCACGGTCTCTCCTTCTTCCTTACAATATTATACAATAAATGCATCTTTTTTAAAGGTGTTTGGCACAAGAGTTTATTTCCATATGATATTATTGCCTATTTATTCTTTCAAAATAAGAGTTCATTGCACTTTTATTGTCTAAATTCTGACTGATGTTCAGCTCCTTTATAATTCACCTGAGAGCTTTATTGTATTTGTGTGATTTTAGGCCTGAAGGTGATTTTAGGCCTCTGTCGACCCTAAAATCACCAGTAGCATCACCAGCAGATTTTTGATTCCTGTGTTGTTATTCTATGTTGCATTGTTTTGTCCCTTTTTATCCGGACTAACCTGCGGACTACTTCACGTCTTGTCTTTCAGGAATAGAACGGCTGCTGCTGCTGCTGGGGGAGAAGCCGTCCTCCCCCAGCCTGTCAGAGGGAGCGGCCTGTGAGCGAGTTCAGCAGAAAGCCGCCGTCACGCTGGCCCGTCTGAGCCGGGACCCGGATGTGGCCCAGACCGCCATCCAGCTAAAAGGTGGAGTGGAATTTCCCCTTTTTTCCCCCCTTTAATTATTCATATTCAATAACGGCATTGAGTCCTTAAAGAAAAATAATATATCTAATTGGAATCATAAACATAATGACAGCTAGAAAACATATCGCAATAAAAGTGCCGGAATTTGATCTTAATACGTGGAGGAGATCAAAGGTTGTTGGCTGTTTAAGATAATATGTGACATCATCGCGACTAAATCGCTTTACACAGATCTGCCTTGAGCCCGATCAAAGATTTTATGAACCAAACATGAGGCCAAACCTGCTGGGTTGGACTTGTTTGACCCTGTGAGGTTCAGACAGGCCTGAACCCTGACCCCTACCCTGAACCCTTTGTCTTTTTATATCCCATAACACATGTCAGCCTTTGGTTCACAGCAAAAATGTATTTTTGTCAAACGAAACAAATGTAAAACATCTTTTTCATTAGAAATGTCATTTCTCAATTTAAGAAAAATATCTTCCACTTTGTCTTCAGAATATTCCAGTTAAATATTAAATATTTATTGAGTTTTTTTCATCTACAGTCATTAAAATCATAACTCAGTCTCTTTTGTATTCAAGAAACCCAAAAAGACGTCACTCATCTTCAGATTTTCATCAGATACAAATATAAGTATAATATCTATAATATATATAATATATATATATATATATATATATATATATATATAATTGTTTTCCACGGTATCAAGGATCCCTAACGGGAAAAATATTTTCTCTCAATCTTGAAAGTCTTTTTTCCTATAACATAAATCTCTCCTAGGATTTTTCTAACCATCGTTTTATTTAAGAACGATCGTCTTTATTTCATAGTTGCGTTCTTACTTGAGATCAGGAGAATTTATTTTAAGCTCTTGTAAGACATTTCCTTTACTATCACTCACATACGTTACTTTAAATTACCTCAGGTTTTACACATCCAGTGATTTCTATAATGTTCTCTCTCACAGCGACTGGATTTCATGACATTTCCAGAAAAAGTCTCCGTGGTCGGCGTTCCACACATCCACCGGCACGATCGTTGTGATTTCGTCTTTTTACTCTTTAACTTTAGCCGTAATGGAATAAGGGGGTCGTTTTCTTTCCATCCAAATTCCCTCCGTATTCTAACATTTGTTGTTGTTTGCTGTATTTCACACATGTTGATGCACCTTGTGGAGGCGGTCTCACAGTTATTTATCCTTTTTCTGTCTTGTGTTGGACAGATTTGGGCTTTTTATTTCTATTTAAAAAAAACCCCTCAAAAATAAGCATCTAAAAAAACTCCTTTTCTAATTCATAATTATCCCCGCTACATTTTAATAACAAGACGACTCACACAACTTCTCAGTTTAACCAATGAAAGTCTTTTCATCTGTTCTTATTTATGCATATTGTCAGTGAGAGCCGACGCTTCTTATTTCACTTAATCTTGTTTTAGAAAGAACCACGCATGAAAAACAGTCACTCTAAAAAGAAATGAAATATTCTTGAGAATATATGAGATAAGATGTGAAAAGATAAGACAAGACAAGATAAGACAAGATAAGATAAGATAAGACAAGATAAGATAAGATAAGACATGATAAGATAAGATAATAGTTGATAAGATAAGACAAGATAAGATAAGATAATATAATATAAGACAAGATAAGATAAGATAAGATAAGATAATAGTTGATAAGATAAGACAAGATAAGATAAGATAAGATAAGATAATATAAGACAAGATAAGATAAGATAAGATAAGATAAGATAAGATAAGATAAGATTTGATAAGATAAGATAAGACAAGATAAGACAAGATAATATTTGATAAGATAAGATAAGATAAGATAATATAAGACAAGATAAGACAAGATAAGATAATATAAGATAAGACAAAACAGGAAAAGATAAGACATGACAAGATAAGATAAGATAAGACAAGATAAGACAAGATAAGATAAGATAAGATAAGATAAGATAAGATAAGACAAGATAAGACAAGATAATATTTGATAAGATAAGACAAGATAAGATAAGATAAGATAATATAAGACAAGATAAGACAAGATAAGATAATATAAGATAAGACAAAACAGGAAAAGACAAGACAAGACAAGATAAGATAAGATAAGATAAGATAAGACAAGATAAGATAAGATAAGATAAGATAAGATAAGATTTGATAAGATAAGATAAGACAAGATAAGACAAGATAAGACAAGATAATATTTCATAAGATAAGACAAGATAAGATAAGATAAGATAATATAAGACAAGATAAGACAAGATAAGATAATATAAGATAAGACAAAACAGGAAAAGATAAGACATGACAAGATAAGATAAGATAAGATAAGATAAGACAAGATAAGATAAGATAAGATAAGATAAGACAAGATAAGATAAGATAAGATAAGATAAGACAAGATAAGATAAGATAAGATAAGACAAGATAAGACAAGATAAGATAAGATAAGATAATTCTACGATGGGTAAATTTCAGTCCCACATGGGTCGCCACAGCGGATCATCTGTTACCATCTTGCCCTGTCCTCTTCATCTTAGTCTGTCACGCCAACCAACCGCATGTCCTCTCTCACCACATCCAGAAACCTCCTCTTAGGTCTTCCCTGTTTGTCTCCTGCCTGGCAGCTCAATCTCCAGCAACCTCTGCTACTTTCTCCAAGACGTCTAACCCCGGCTGTCCCTCCGATGGGTTCTATTCTAACCCAGTCCATTCCTCACTCTAATCCATTCCTCTATTTATCTTTCGTTTATTACTACTACTTACTAGATAAGATTAGATAAAATAAGATAAGATGGAACTTCACTGATCACGAAGAAAAGTCTTGTGCCAGAGAATACACAAAATTACAGTAACAAAAATACAAAAATACATTGAGTGAGTAAAAGAAAAGTAATAATAATAATAATAATAATACATTTAATTTATAATGCACTTTACATTTGGATCAAATCTCAAAAAGTAGAATCTAATCGTACATGGAAACGTAAAAACAAAGCCTATCAGAGGTAAATGTAAACCGGTGCCTACAAATAACAGCGTGATAGTCAGCGTACTATTATCACATGATGATAATTATTTGAAGTGACATAAAAACAAGAAGAATCGTCCGGAACCTCATCAGATTAATGTAAAGTGATGAAGCCGTCACCAAAACCTCAAAGATTGTTAACCATGAAAGAAAAGTAAAAACACACAAGTGTCTTATTTTGAAGGGCGCCATGCTAATTTGAAGAGTCAAAACCTACCAAATTTACAAAAAGGAAACAAGCCCCAACTGACTGACCCTGTACTTCCTTGCACCTGTGACATCACTGCCTCAGAGAGGGACATGCTGATGACTGAATGTCCTCTCTGCTGTCTCCAGCTGTTCCTCGCCTTATTGAGCTGTGTCGCTCGCCAACTGAGAGAAATAACAGCGACTCGGTGCTGGTCGCTTGTCTGGTAGGTAGAAAGTGTGTGCTTTGTGTGTGTGTGTGTGTGTGTGTGTGTGTGTGTGTGTGTACATACATATGTCTAAATGACTCCATGTCCTGAATCCAAATATGTCACTCAAAGGCTCATCCGGGCCCTGGAAGAACTCTACGCCCCACTCCAGCGGCTCTCTGCGTTCTAAATTGGCCGCGTTACAACCCAGAGCCGCACGTGTAACATTAGCCCGTCTAATTTAATTATATCCACAGGGCAATATGTGAAAAGTGAAAAATACATCACAGCCCCGCCGTCTTTGAGCCGTATTGAAATAGCTGACCGGCGCACATCATCTCTAACATCCCCTCTTTAAATATGTGCATCTCATGAATAATAGCCCTGCTCCTGCCGCAGCGCTGCCTCCTTCTGAGGGGAATAATTAAGAGACGATCCCACGGTCGATGGGGGGGGGGGTTCCAAGCGCGTAATGGTCAGCAGTTTAATTGGGTTGCTTGGCTTCCTTCCCCGTTTGCTATAACCGCTCTTCACCCGGTTCAAACTAATGTAATTCTATTTTATCACTTTTAGCCAGAGGTTAAGTAGAGAGTTTTTTTTTTTGGGGGGGGGGGGGGTGTCGGATTTTTACCTTCAAAGGTTTTTTGGCGCTTTCACACATGGTTTGGGATCTTAAATGTGGGAGGTTCTCCCGGCTGAATTAGCTGGAGACGTCTCACATGATGTGATGTTGAAATCAGCGTGGCGGGGAGAAAATGAAAAATGCGACGGTCGCGGGTCTAGTGGGTCGAGTGGGTCTGGATTTACTACAGCGCCACTGAGGTTTTGTGATTTTGATGCGAACCTGAAGACAATTAGAGGTTTTTAATTTGAATCTGATTGAGTTAATTCCACCAATTGGGTTATTCCGGTATGTTTGGTGGTTTGGTTCAGTTCTTAGCCTGATTACAAAAAAGGAAGAAAAAAAAGAAAATAACTACTGGATGGATTTACAGAAGAATTTGTGGAAAACGGAACAAAAAGATAATTTATACATTTAGCAGTGGATCCTGAAAATGAGGCGGATGCAGGATTTTCTTTTCCCCCTCAGATTAACTTTGTTTTATATATATATGTTCCCAGATTTCCGATTTTTTTTCTTCCCCAAATAGATCCGACAAGAACACGTTGAATTTAAATGCAGATTCAGGAGCAGGAATCGTTTCCTCACTTTTCTTCAAGCTGAAAGATTCGGTGTTTTCAACATTTTCCTGAATTATAAAAATAGATTCCCAACTAATTTCTGCTGAATTATATAAATGGATAAATGATTTCTAGATGATTTCATGATCTGATTCTTCAGACTGAAATAGAAGATAAGATAAGTTAAGATAAGATAAGTTAAGATAAGATAAGTTAAGATAAGATAAGTTAAGATAAGATAAGTTAAGTTAAGATAAGACTAGATAAGATAAGATAAGATACGTTAAGTTAAGATAAGATAAGTTAAGATAAGATAAGTTAAGTTAAGATAAGATAAGTTAAGATAAGATAAGTTAAGTTAAGATAAGATACACAAAAATGACCCGACTGATTTCCACGGACTGTGTGGATTGATGACTAAACGCACCATTATAGGATTATTCTGCTTTTTATTGTTATTTAGGTCCCACTGCAAATAAATTGAGGAGGGGGATACAGGTGATGGGTTCCATTCATCCTTCACTCGGGTTTCGTTTCCGGAGCAAATCTAACAAAAAAGACACCCGATAATTACACCAAGTACTGAGACCTTTATCCTTATATTTATTTTTCCGTTATGCTAAAGTAATTCAGACTTAGAGTCATTCTGTGATTATCTCGGATGAGGAGAGTTGACCTTCGATACTGTGGGAATTTCAAGCGTTTTATTTATCATCATTTTGAATAATTTTTGAATAACTTTTTTTCCCTCCTGATATAAATTGAAGAGGAAAAAAAAATCACACAGAACTTCTTCATCTGTTCCATGTTTTTATGGCAACGCGCCAAAGGTGGCAGAACCTGATTATTTCCTGCTTGTTAGATAACTATCATATATTAGGTGTGTAGATACTGCTATATATGTATGTTAAAGTGACGCGTGTGTGTGTGTGTGTGTGTGTCCAGGCTGCCTTGAGGAGACTGGCAGCAGGGTGTCCAGACAGCATCGAGCCCAACGACCACCAGCAGCTGATCAAACCGCGGTTAGTGGACTCTTTCCTGCTGTGCTCCAACATGGAGGAGAGCTTTGTATGACAGGCCGCACTCTGAACGCTGATGGCGGAGAGCGGGATCCGGTGTCGTGGATCACGTGGACACACTGCTCCACGACACCCAGAGGACTAACGAGCAGATTCGCTTCAAGACGTTCAAGGCACCTATTTCCCGACCGGAGTTTCCACTTCCTGTGTTTGGAGAAGACCTTTCAAATCCAGATTTCATAGATGAAGAGCGCGGGGCGGCTGGAGGTTAACTGTAAGGTGTCGGTTTGAATGGAGGCAGAGAGGACAAAGAGGACATCTGTATGTTGATGGTGGCGTTGAATCACATGCATGTGTACAGCTTAGAGAAAGAAAAAAAAAAGGAGGGTATTTTATTCCACCAGGAATCATATCAGTAAATCATTTTATAAGAGTCGGTGTTAAGTTTTTAAAGCATTCGTCTTGATAGAAAACACTTTACATGCTGCCCATGTGCAATTTATGGAGTTCTACGTGACACCAGAGAGAGGAAACGGCAGCAGACGACACAGATATGTCTCTGCTGAGAGACTGTTAATATAATATTTTCATTGTTTTATATCAGCAGCCACTTTTTACAGATATCCATTTAAAATATAAATTATTACAGTAACATTGAATGTTGATGTTTTTTTTTCCACTTTGCTTGTTAATTGAGTGCCGTAAATGACAAGATTAGTATTTAAAATTTCTGATTGAGGCATATGGTCTTAAATTTGAAAATAGAGGTACTTTTTTTTTTTCTATTTAAGTCAATGACCGTTATTGTATGCTATGCATGGAATAAAGGCAATTATCTGTCCGATGCTCACTGTATGTCATTATAGTCACGCTTCAGGTTTACATGAGTTACACTAAAACCTGATTATGTTGTAATTACTGTGTTATTACCAGCACCGGTTTATTCGCATGTCTGTTCGGTGGAGTAAAATCTTCTGCGTAGATTTTTTTGGAAAGGTTGGAAATGGCCGAATAAATCCATTCCATTAATATGAGCATCATTTGGATACAGAACTCTCTAAAAGGATTTTTTTTTTACGTAATAAAGGAGACTACATGGACAAAAATGACCCAAAAGGTCTAGTTAGACAAAAGTAAGACACCATGTGTGAAATAAAGTGAACTAATGATGCCAATGCGACTCCAGATATCAGGAGAGGTTCTCACGGCCGGTGATTCACATGATGACGTCATGACATCATGGCACAGATGCTTCTAGGTGCGACGACGTAATGGTGAGACTGAGGCGCCGCGGTTGAGTTTGGAACATGAGAAATCCACAAGACCATATTTGAGAAGTAAGTTTTTTTCCTGTTTTTATGTAAAAAGAGAAGAAAAAAGGTCTCTGGGAACCGACTGGACACTGCAGCGTCTTTTATCAGCCCCTCAACAATCTATCGTAGAGACTAAAACCGCATCTGAGAGGGAGAAGATACTTCATGGCTTTTTTTTTTTTTATTGTCTGCTAACTAACCAGTATGGTCCTTTATTTTAGTCAAAGCCTGTAGTTCTACAGAATAACTAACTAACCCGTATTTATCCAAAGGAACCACTTCACTCAACAGGCTACGTGATGTGATTCTGGAACTTCACCACTAGATGGCACTCAGTTTTACACATTGCACCTTTAAGATAAGTGAACCGCAGAAACAAAATTCTGAAAGGTTCATCTGAAAGACGCGTGAGAGGTCGTTGGACTTTGTGCGGTGTTTTTTTGTGGAGATGCGGATAAACGGAGCGTTTCCTCTGAACGTGAGCAAAATTAATTAAGAATGTCTGAAAATGTAAAACAAATATGCAATTTGCTGCAAACAATTCTGAGATGTAAATCCTGTAGGACCTCAACAATATCTGATGTAGAGAAAAGTTCTTTCTTACCTTATAGATTCTACATATCAACTTAGAAGGTGGTGAGTTTGAGTACTTAGTGTCTACGGTACTTGGGGGGCTGGGGATTCTTTACCATGAAACAATTATTCCATGGCCTTGAGAATTAAAATACGCAAAGAATTCATTTTTACATATTCTGTTTTTCTTGCCGCGGACGGATGAGAAGATGAATCTTCACGTCACATCGATCGTCCATACTGAGAAAAAAAGCGAGTCAACTTCGAATGGAGATAGTTGAACTCTTCACTTCAGAAGAGTCAGAACATGTGTTTACATTCACACAGCGGACGCACACACACACACACACACACACACACACACACACACACACACACACACACACACACACACACACACACACACACACACTCAGAATCAAGCAGGTCGCCCCACCTTGATGCTGAACGGGTGCATTTGGGATCCGTGCAGCTTCAATTCCTCTGAGGCCGTCCGGCAAAAACTCTGAGAATCAGTGTTTAGAAACTCTGTCTTGTCACAGATGTAGACAGCGGGATGAGAAAAAGCTTTGAATGAGGCTCAGAGACAAAGAGGCGGTAGACCCAGAGGTCTACCCGTTGACCCACCAGCTCCTTTCAAGCAAAAAGGAGAGAAATTTGCTGCACAAACCTCCAACTTTTCCAAAAAAACTAAAAATGGAGTCTGGAAGTAGAAAAAACATATCTGCGTGCTTGAGCAAAAACTTTATTCCATCAGATTCTCGTAGAATCCGCGCATCCATTCTTTAGCGACACCGAGGAAAGTTCACAAGTCCAAGATTCTAAGCTCATACTGGTGTCGGAACATGACGTCATGAAGTAATTGCAAAGGAATATGTGAGTGGCCGTCTGCAAAACTTCTCCTTTGTATTGTCATGTCTTTGATAAGAAAAAAGAAATATATATATATATATATATATATATATATATATATATATTCTCAGGTTTTTTTTCTCTCTCTTCTCCATGTAAGCCTTCCTCTCCTTGGAGAGACAATTGAGGGTTCTTCTTGCTTTTCTCTGTAGCTTCTTTTTCACCTAAGGGCACTTGAGCTCAGCCTGAACTTGTTACGCCGCTGCAGCCCAGTGTGGAGACAATCCAGCTGCTCGGCGTGTGCGTTGTCCGGCAGACGCGCGGGACCGCGTTCAGACGCCCTTTGTGATAGAATGTGCTCCTGCCTCGCTTTGTTAAGGCCCCCCATGAAATATGTATGGACGCGGAGGAGAACTAAACACGCAGGTTCCTTTGAGTTTGGTTTTTGGTTTGAGCTTCGCCGAGATCCCCATGAAGAACAAGCTCGGACTTTCTTCAGGGTCTGAAACCGTCACCGTCTTTTTCTGCATCGCCGGAGGAAGTCCTCGCATCCTCTCTTCAAGCAGGAATATAATATAATATATATAATATAATGTATAATAACGCTGTATGATCAAATGTCACTTTAATTCAAATACGCAAGCAGCGAGCAAAATACACATTAGGATACACGTTTTTTTTTTTTTAAAAGTCCCCATGTGATTTTTCTATGAATATATTATATATTATTATATATATTACTGGATTATTATGACTTAAAGCATTAGCGATAAATGATTTGATATTTCTTTTTTTTGAGCCGGTTTAGTCTGAAATGTTTTTTTTTAACTATGTTGTGTAGAGGACTGGAGAAGAGTTTTGTCTGCTGCTAGTTCAGTTTTTGTAGGATTATATAAAAACTGCTGCACAGGTTTCCTTCACACTTGGAGGAGCCATAGGGCCGGAACCAGGACTGAGAACCCGCTTGGTGTATATGTACTGTGATATACTGTATATTATAGTATATTATAGTATAGTATATTATAGTATAGTATATTATAGTATAGTATAGTACAGTATATTATAGTACAGTATATTGTAGTACAGTATAGTACAGTATATTATAGTACAGTATAGTAGAGTATAGTACAGTATATTATAGTACAGTATAGTACAGTATATTGTAGTACAGTATAGTACAGTATATTATAGTACAGTATAATTCAGTATATTATAGTACAGTATTGTACAGTATATTTTAGTACAGTATAGTATTGTATAGTACAGTATAGAATAATATAGTACAGTATATTATGGTACAGTATATTGTAGTACAGTATAGTACAGTATATTATAGTACAGTATATTTTAGTATAGTACAGTATAGTATAGTACAGTATATTATGGTACAGTATATTATAGTACAGTATATTGTAGTACAGTATAGTACAGTACAGTATATTGTAGTACAGTATAGTACAGTATAGTATAGTACAGTATATTATAGTACAGTATATTTTAGTACAGTATAGTATAGTACAGTATATTGTAGTACATTATAGTACAGTACATTATAGTACCGTATGTTATAGTACAGTATATTATAGTACAGTATATTATAGTACAGTATAGTATATCATAGTACAGTACAGTATAGTACAGTATATTATAGTACAGTATATTATAGTACAGTATATTATAGTACAATATAGTATATCATAGTACAGTATAGTATAGTACAGTACATTATAGTACAGTATAGTATATTATAGTACAGTATAGTATATTATAGTACAGTATAGTATAGTACAGTATAGTATAGTACAGTATACTGTAGTACAGTATATTATAGTACAGTATAGTAGAGTATAGTACAGTATATTATAGTACAGTATAGTACAGTATATTGTAGTACAGTATAGTACAGTATATTATAGTACAGTATAATTCAGTATATTATAGTACAGTATTGTACAGTATATTTTAGTACAGTATAGTATTGTATAGTACAGTATAGAATAGTATAGTACAGTATATTATGGTACAGTATATTGTAGTACAGTATAGTACAGTATAGTACAGTATATTATAGTACAGTATATTTTAGTATAGTACAGTATAGTACAGTATATTATGGTACAGTATATTATAGTACAGTATATTGTAGTACAGTATAGTACAGTACAGTATATTGTAGTACAGTATAGTACAGTATAGTATAGTACAGTATATTATAGTACAGTATATTTTAGTACAGTATAGTATAGTACAGTATATTGTAGTACAGTATAGTACAGTATATTATAGTACAGTATATTATAGTACAGTATATTGTAGTACAGTATAGTATAGTACAGTATAGTATAGTACAGTAAAGTATAGTACAGTATAGTATATCATAGTACAGTATAGTACAGTATATTATAGTACAGTATAGTATAGTACAGTATATTATGGTACAGTATATTATAGTACAGTATATTGTAGTACAGTATAGTACAGTACAGTATATTGTAGTACAGTATAGTACAGTATAGTATAGTACAGTATATTATAGTACAGTATATTTTAGTACAGTATAGTATAGTACAGTATATTGTAGTACATTATAGTACAGTACATTATAGTACCGTATGTTATAGTACAGTATATTATAGTACAGTATATTATAGTACAGTATAGTATATCATAGTACAGTACAGTATAGTACAGTATATTATAGTACAGTATATTATAGTACAGTATATTATAGTACAATATAGTATATCATAGTACAGTATAGTATAGTACAGTACATTATAGTACAGTATAGTATATTATAGTACAGTATAGTATATTATAGTACAGTATAGTATAGTACAGTATAGTATAGTACAGTATACTGTAGTACAGTATATTATAGTACAGTATAGTAGAGTATAGTACAGTATATTATAGTACAGTATAGTACAGTATATTGTAGTACAGTATAGTACAGTATATTATAGTACAGTATAATTCAGTATATTATAGTACAGTATTGTACAGTATATTTAAGTACAGTATAGTATTGTATAGTACAGTATAGAATAGTATAGTACAGTATATTATGGTACAGTATATTCTAGTACAGTATAGTACAGTATAGTACAGTATATTATGGTACAGTATATTATAGTACAGTATATTGTAGTACAGTATAGTACAGTACAGTATATTGTAGTACAGTATAGTACAGTATAGTATAGTACAGTATATTATAGTACAGTATATTTTAGTACAGTATAGTATAGTACAGTATATTGTAGTACAGTATAGTACAGTATATTATAGTACAGTATATTATAGTACAGTATATTGTAGTACAGTATAGTATAGTACAGTATAGTATAGTACAGTAAAGTATAGTACAGTATAGTATATTATAGTACAGTATATTTTAGTATAGTACAGGTATAGTACAGTATATTTTAGTACAGTATAGAATAGTATAGTACAGTACAGTATAGTATAGTACAGTATGTTATAGTACAGTATGTTATAGTACAGTATATTGTAGTACAGTATAGTACAGTATATTATAGTACAGTATAGTATAGTACAGTATAGTATATTATAGTACAGTATATTTTAGTGCAGTATAGTATAGTACAGTGTAGTATAGTATAGTACAGTATATTTTAGTATAGTACAGGTATAGTACAGTATATTTTAGTACAGTATAGTATAGTACAGTACAGTACAGTATCGTATAGTACAGTATGTTATAGTACAGTATAGTAAAGTATAGTACAGTATAGTATAGTATAGTATAGTACAGTATAGTATAATATATACAGTATATTTGACATCCCAGCTTTGGATGTTTAAAACTGTAAAAAGCCCCACAGACATAAAAGTATTTACACAGACTCTTAGAACCTGACAGCATCGTGAATAAATGAAGGACCGTCACCTGCTGGACGGCCGGTTCAGAGACCAACGCTCCTGTTTACTGGTCCCTCTGGTCCGGTCCACAGCTGGCCCCCATCACTGGACCCAGTGGGGATTTTAAGTACTGCATACAAACGACACTGGCTGTGAATTAAGATCAACACTGTGAAGTCTCAACTTTTATCCAGAGTCAGTGGAGGGTGAAGAGCTTCATCCTCCACACACTAGTGTCGTACGTTCTCCACCGCTGCAGTGTAGAAATCTGCCTTCATGACTTTATTCCACTTCATGTTCCTCCGTACTACAGGAATAATAAACAACAAACAAACAAAGTTTACTTGCTTTATATCATTTCAAATAGTTTTTCAGATGTTGTCTGAGAACTATGGAAGAAAAGTAAAGAAGCTCTCCTGGGATACAAGGATGAATAATAGAAATATTATGTGTCCATGCAGTGAAGCTGCAGACCGGCCATTATTAATGGATGTTTGTTCAATGAGGGAACAGATGGAGGTTGATGACAGTTCACTCCTGAGAAGAAGATCATGACAGGCTCCCTGTGGAACATCTAACCGAGCTAACCATCCATCATCCATCCATCCAACCATCCATCCATCCAACCATCCATCCATCATCCAACCAGCCATCCATCCAACCAACCAACCATCCATCCATCCATCCATCCATCATCCAACCATCCATCCATTCAACCATCATCCAACCATCCATCCAACCAACCATCCAACCATACATCCATCCATCATCCAACTATACATCATCCAACCATACATCCATCAACCATCCATCCATCCATCCAACCATCCATCCATCCAACCATCCATCCAACCAACCATCCATCATCCAACCATCCATTCATCCATCATCCAACCATCCATCATCCAACCATACATCATCCATCCATCCAACCATCCATCCATCATCCAACCATCCATTCATCCATCATCCAACCATCCATCATCCAACCATACATCCATCATCATCCATCCATCCATCCAACCATCCAACCATCCATCATCCAACCATCCATCCATCCAACCATACATCCATCCATCATCCATCCATCCATCCATCCAACCATCCTTCCAACCATCCATCCATCATCCATCCAACCATCCATCATCCAACCATCCATCCATCCAACCATCCATCCACCATCCATCCAACCATCCATCCATCATCCATCCATCATCCATCCATCCAACCATCCATCCAACCATCCATCATCCATCCAACCATTCATAAATACATCCATCCATCCATCATCCATCCATAATCCAACCCCTTCATCATCCATCCATCCATCCAACCATCCATCCAACCATCCATCATCCATCCAACCAACCATCCATCCAACCAACCATCCATCCATCCATCCATCCATCCATATCCAGCTCATATCTGCTGCATAAACTATTACTACTACTTCTGTTAATAATAATAATAATAATATCCAAGCATTACCATAATGCTGCTGCTGCTAATGATGATGATGATGATGCCATGAGTGGGCATCACCCAGGTCCACAGCAGCAGATCCAGCCCTGACCCATGTGACCCTGCAGGATGGAAAAGCACAAAGGCTCCAGGAAAGAAGTCAAGGAAGAGGAAAAGGAGAGAAAGAAGGATAGAGAACGGCTCAGTGCATCATGGGAATGTTGCTCCTGGTGGCTGTTAGTGAGGCGACCCACTGCGCCCCCATCTGGCGAAGACCGCCACCTGCCACCTTTGTCCAGCCAAGCCTTTCCAAGCTGACCCAGGTAGGGGGTCCAGCGAGAGGCTGACAGACCAAACCAGTTTAGATCTTCAGGAGAAGGATCTCCATGATTTCCTCCTTTTACTGCCCAGTTTCAGGCGCCATTGCTCCGTTTTTTTTCTTTTGCTAAATAAAAAGTATGATCCCCCCATTTGTCACGAAGCCGATACCATTCAACACAAAGACCCACCCCAAAAGTTATTCATAATCTTCTTCTTCGTTTGGTTTTAAATGAGCACCATCATCTTCATGTTCATCATCTCTGCAGATCTTCTGGAATCACTATCAGTCTCTGTTTGCTGGTCAGAATTCAACCGGCATCCCCGCATTATTCGACAATTTTGAAATAAATGCCGGACGCTTTAGCAAAAATAAAGCTCCTTCTTAAATTTCCGTATATTTAAACCCCGGTTGAATGTCCCGAAGCGTGAGTTTAATCAAAGGAGGCATGTTTTTGTTGATGTTTGGTGAAACTACCTCTAAAGCAGCGCCGGCGCTTCATTGTGTGGAGTTAATGTTTTCACAGACCTTCAAGGTAAAACAAAACCCCCTTCTGTCTTTGTCACACAAAATTCCTAATGGATAGCCATGAATTTGCTCATTGTTGCCTGAGTGCGCCTTAATTTGTTCGTGGAAGGCAGGACAGCAGGAGGTCGCTCTGTGCGGGTCAGGATCGACTCTGGAATAAACGCCGGGCGCCGAGGCTCAAACAGCTTCTTTTTGTCCCAAGACGCGCGGCCTTGATCGGGTGTTCGGCACATTCAGAGCTGCAATTTATTTTTCACAATGTAAAGTAAGGGATAAACAATGCGGATTAATTTTTTCAGAGACGGAAAATTAACATTTTAAATCTTTTTAATTTCACTAACATAACTCTGCGCTGAGTCGTTGGACAGAGAGCGGCGTGCTTTTAGAAAAAGGAATGAATTAATGAAATGTGATGATTAAAATTTGAGGATCCACGGTCTCGTTAGTTTCAATGGGTCTTTCTTATTGAGTCTGTTTGGGTTTTTTCACTTGTGTGTGTGTGTGTTGTGTGTGTGTGTGTGTTTGTTGTGTGTGTGTATGTGTGTGTGTGTTTGAGACAGAAAGGGAGAGACTGATGCTCTTTAGGGACTCAGCCTGAACTCCTGCAGAGAGAATCTGCCTTGAACATCTCGTGAGTATACACTCAGACACATACACACATTCACACACGTACACAAGCACACGCACACACATATATTATAAATTAAATGTATTATTATTATTATTATTATATACACGTACACACAGACACACACACCCACACACACACACATATATAAAAACGTACACACATTCATACACACACAAATATACACACACATATACATGCATACCCACATACACACACACACACACACCTACAAACACAAGCACACACACGTACCCACAGACACACATACACACTCACAAGCACAGCCACATACACACACACACATACAGTCGCACACAAATAAACACACACACACATATAGTCGCACACAAATAAAGACACACACACATACAGTCGCACACAAACGCACACCCACACACATACAGTCGCACACAAACACACACACACATACGGACGCGCACACACACACACACACATAAACACACACATACGGACGCACACAAACACACATTCATACACACACACACACAATTACACACAAACACTTACATGCATACCCACATACACACACAAACACACACACAGACCCACAAGCGCATACACACGTACTCACAGACACACACACACCCACAAGCACAACCACATACACACACACATACAGTCGCACACAAACGCACACACACACATACGGACGCACACACACACACACAAACACACATATACGGACGCACACAAACACACACCTACACACATATATACAAGTACACATACATTGACACACATTCATACACACACACACAAATACACACGCACACATACATGCATACCAACATACACACACACACACACACACACAAACACAGCAACATACACACTACACATACAGACGCACACACACACACATAAACACAGCAACATACACACTACACATACAGACGCACACACACACACATAAACACACACTTACGGACGCACACAAACGCACGCACACACAAACGCACACACACACACACACATGTGTGTATACCTCTGACCTTGTTCGGACCCTCGCTGACATTATTAATAATAGTCACAAACATCAGAACCATCACAGTTACAAAACTACTGACACCTAAAGCACAGCTTTAACTTCTTAATTTGATGTCTTTAAAATATTCACGCTGCACAACGAATCGACTCTGGCGTCCCGTAAGAAAAGGAACAGGAACTAATGATTCTGACATCTTCTATTCCTTCTCTGCTCCCTAAGTCCCCGATATACTGCCTGACCAGATCGCAACTGGTCGCTACGCCGCGCTGTAAAAGTGGAATAATATGCTGAACCCAGACCAGATGAGGAACATTTATATTAAAGAGGGTCACTTATATACAACAGTCTGAAGGAACATTAAATGATCTGGGAGAGAAGAAGGCGAAGAGTTTTTCCCTTGAAGTGGATCATCATCACATGTCGGAAGTATTTTAGATCACGTTGACGGAAAAAAACAAAACATCAACTAGACTTATGCTGTCGTCCCTGACAGCAGGGGTATATCCCCGAAAGGTCCCCGATCCCCTGCGTTGTACAAGCAATCCCTCTGATTGAACTCTTCATATTAAATGTGAAGTTATATCCACAGTATTTATTTTATAGAAACGATCCCCCTAGTGTTTAAACTATAAACTATTAAAGTGAAATAAGGTTTGTATCCTATCATATACATGGAATTTGTACTAAATCCAGCCAATTGTTTTAAAAGTTCGACAGACCTTTCCTAAAATCAACCCAGTTCTTCCTCGCCCTAAGGTGTATGGGGATAAAACATTTGAAAATGATCACGAAAACAGTTTTTGAGTTAGGTCCGAAAAATAGTGTGTTGTGAAATAATGCTCCCCCTGTTGAGTAAAATATGAATTACTAGAGTAAATGTGACACAAGGTTGATTTCCTGGAGTCGAGTCATGTTCACAAAATAACGCCTAATTTTAAACAACAGTTAGGAATTAATGTCCAGAAAAAGGTTGTTTTTACGTGAGTGAAACATGAACTGTTAGGAACTAACACTTCCTGTCCTTCTAATATTTGTACTGCATGACAAATATTAGAAGGTTCTCCATGAGTCAATTCATATGCACCGCACACACACTAACACACACAAACAGACACACACACACACACACACACACACACAAACAAACACACGCAGACACACAAACACACAGACACACATGGAAAAACTCACACATACGCACACAAACACACAAACACACACACGCACACATACACACAGACACAAACAAACACACGCAGACACACAGACACACACGCAAATACACACACACGCAAATTCACACACACACTTAAACACACACGCACACATACACACAGACACAAACAAACACACGCAGACACACAGACACACACGCAAATACACACACACGCAAATTCACACACACACCCAAACACACACACGCACACATACACACAGACACCCATCAAACACACGCAGACACACAGACACACACGCAAATACGCACACACGCAAATTCACACACACCAACCTAAACACACACACGCACACATACTATGTACATGACCTTCCACCTTTAGCCTTCGTACACAAGCCTTCGTACACAAGCCTGTTGTCTGACACTGTTTTCGAATGGCGGCATCAAACTGTTGAGTGACATGTTTTTCTAACGCCGTGAGAGAAAACACGTCCTATACTTTGTGTGTGTAGAGTTTGGTTTGGCTCAAACAATGGCTCCACAGGTAAGTCAAACATCTAATCTCTATTGTTTCTTCTTTTAATAACAAGTTCTGCACCAAACAAAACCGAACGGATAGTTTACACATGCAGCCTCTCCATGACTAGAAAAGTAAATATAGACCTTGGCACGTTGTGTGAATGTGATCTGCCGTGTCCTCAAGTGACAGTCGTAGTTAAACATTAAGACGAGTGGCTGATGGAGTTTGTCCTCCCGGTGACGAAGCTCCGGTCTCACAGTCTGAGTCTGCAGATATTTTCACTTCAACATCATCAGATAGGAAGGAGGTGTTTGAATCTTTATCCGGTTCAGCTAATGGAAAAAGTTGCTAATAAAATTACATTTGACTTTATACCAGGCGTAATGTTATTCCCATTATTTAAACTTAACTAGGAAGCGTCTGCCATTACTGTTGAGTTCTTCAGAGCCACCGGTGTTTTCTTAGGAGACTCAGATCCATTATCATTATCATTAGATGTATTACTGCCATTATCATGTGACCTTTGAAATGTATTACTGCCATTATCATGTACAATATTACATTCATTAACTTAATTACCATCTTCAATATTACATTCATTAACTTAATTACCATCTTCAATATTCCATCTATTATCTCTCTTCATTATTACGTTTCCACTTATATTTTAATTGCATTTTCTTTTACTAACTTATTGTATTTTTTGTTCTTTAATTTTTTAGCATTCTCTGTCTCAAGACTTTTTTTTTTAGGGATGAATAATGTTGTATTTTATTTAATCTTATCTCTTAATATCAAGTTCTTGCTTTGTTTCAAAGTGATATTCTGGCTTTATTCCAAACCTACGCCTCACCTGCCAAACGATTCAAACAGAGCAGCTCCCGCGACAAAACCAGGTAGAGGCGGTACCAGATGGAGCTTTTCAACGCGTGTTTTTTAAATACAGCACAGTGTTTTCTCCCCCCCCCCCCCCCGTCGTCAAAAGAGACTCAAACGCAGCACTGAGGGCAAATCTGAGTGATTTTACTGGCGGATGAAAGTGAATATGTAATTAACACGCTGTAATTGCTAGCAGTCTCTTTTCATTTCTAGATGAAATGATGCGAGTCAAGGTCAGAGGCCCGAGCCTTACGCAATACATATTTAATGGAGGAAGACAGAAGTTGAACATATATATGTATATATGAATATGTTTGTCTGGATACATGAGCTGTACTCTATCTCAAATAATTATACACCACCGCTGTTGCCTCGTGTTTGTGAAGAACACGAGGCAGTTAAACACATCGCTGCGTATCATCTGAGCGCTCTATGAGTAACATTAATAAGATATGGCTCTTTTTTTTCTCCATTTTTCAGCAGTTCTCCAGTTCCGAGCTAATGCCGTAGCCAGACCACAACGGAAGAACATCTAGTCAACACAACAGTGAACGGGATACCTCTGCTTGATGCGCTGACGTGGTTCCGCGGCTCATTCTTCACTTGAGGGTGTTTCGGCGCCACCGCCATGCTATATGAAATCCGTCCCAGCTGGCACCGCTCCGTGCAAACGCCACAGCGAGCGCAACCTCTTAATGGACCTCCACCATATGATGCAATTTTAGATTCCACGCAGGCTAAGGCCGCCTCATTGGACGTTGAACACCCCCGAAATATTGTGGCGAGGGATCCACGTCTCTTTTGCCAGTGATATGTGATTAAGGAGGGCTTTCGAGACCGGTGCTGCCTACATGGATGACCTCATCAGCTGTGGCTCGGGTGGCTTGGCAGCGGGGGGGGGGAATGTATAAGCTGTGGCAGGAGATGACAGAAAACACAGCAGAGACATATTGAAAGAAGAAAGTTTGTTGGTGCTGACACTGACGTTGTTTTTGATCCCGGAGTCCTTCATTTTGTAGGATTCACTCGACAAGCGTAACAGTTTGGAGGTGTTTGAAGGTCTGTTTGGTTAAAGCACCCAGTCCAGAGTAGGAGAATAAAATGAATATACTTTTTAATTATCACTAATTGGAATGAAATATGGCAGAAAGTAAAAAGCTTTAAAGTTGAATTTATTGAATGCAGATGCTGTTTATGGTGATGCAGTGGTCTTGTCCCATAATCGCCGTGTCCTGGAAGGGACCGACCCAGCGCTGACACTCCCCCTTGCCGCAGTAACAGGCGGGGTCGACTGGAATATGTGGGTCCGGAAGGATTTGTTCCCTTTCCGGCAATGGACTACTTCAACAAGTGGCCCATTGCCTCCTTGGTTCTTGACCAGATTGGTATCACCACTGCTGAGCAATTGGTCAACCAGATGTTGTGCTACCCCGGTTTGCCTGAGGATTTGCACAATGACCAGGATGTTTGAGGCTGCCCTGTTTGCTGAGGTCTGCTGGAGGCTTACCCAGGTTCTACCATTACCCCCCCACAGTGATGTGCTGGCTGAACGGCTCATACGCACCCTGGCCACCCAATTCACTATCCTGACCTGCCACCGACAGTGAGACTGAGGCCAGCACCTTCCCCTGGACCTGTGGGCATATGTGACGGCTGTGCAGGAATCCACTAAGTGCAGTGCTGCAGCCCTCATGTTCAGACATGAGTTCCGCACACCTGTGGACCCGATGTTTGGTCCTCCTCAGGAACCAGAGGTGAGGGGGGAGCCTGTCTCGGACTAGGTTTACAACCTGGGGAAACAGATGCTGGACCGCGCTAGAAGCAGGCCTGCATCATCGCTGATAGGGGAGGGCCTTTCCCACCGGTAAACGGGTGTGGGTCAACAGCGCATACAGGAAGAAGAACCTTTCCCCTGCGCTGATAAGCCTGCCATTTCGAGCCTGCACTGTTATTGAAAGACCGTCAGTGTTGTGTACAGGGTGCGTCTGATCCAGGACAGAAGGTTGTAGGTACTCCACAATGACCGGCTAGCACAATACTAGACCTTGGCCCCATCTGGGAGTGAGTTGGGGGACGAAGACCAGCCCAAAACCCTCATTCCCCCTCCACCAACCGCCACGTGGCGACTATGTCGGCTTCCCCAACACCTCATGGACTTTGTTGTGGGCTGCTGACGACAGTTAAGTAGGTTAGGAGGCTATGTAGGTAGGTGCGCAGATTCCCAGCATGCATTGGGGCTGTTATTGTTCTGCGACCTATGCAGGGTTCATATTCCTATTAGTTATTTTTGCCATTTCTTGCATAAGAACTGTGCAAAAACTGTGTGGCTGGTTCTAATGTTGTGGCTGGTCAGTGTGTGTGTATCAGTGGTTACACACACATTAACTGATTTCATGTATACACACCCGAAAGGAGCTAGAGCTGAAAATTCTTCGTCTCACTTCTTCATATTACTTAACATGCATTTATTCCATAGATGGAGAGAACCGATGATTAAAGGGCGCCACTCTCTCTCTCTCTCTCTCTCTGGTTAAAAGTCAATGTAGCTCGCCCAGCAATCAATCTGTCTCTCCCTCCCAACTGGAAGATCTACAATATTGGTAGACGGTATCGGTCAATATAACCCAGAGCAAATGTAAACATGAAAGTTAATTTACATTCATCTTCATACGGTTTGAACGATTCATCTATATGTGAAGCTTTAAATACATATAAACACGCGTCGCAAATAAATAACAGGAAATGTCTGCACTCAAACGTGTGCGCCTTAGAATCAGTTTTTAAATGTGGCATTAGGAACCAGACGCTCCTCTGATATCAATCATCTATGCTGGGATCAGTCAGATGAGGACAGACACTCGCCCCCATTAAGTTATGGAATCAAAAGTCCCTCCCAAAATTATACAAAGACCGTTTCTGATAAATAGTAAATATTATTTTAACCCTGAAAAGTCTGGGATACTAGGGAATCGTCAACACTGCCTGCTTTGGTCGTGTTAACGTGATAACCCACAAACCACCAGATGGATCATTTTCCAATTTTATACATACATAGACCTGAGTGGGAGGAAGAACTGGAGTGATTTTGGCAAAGGTCAGTTGGATATTTCCGACAGTAGGGGGAGCTTTGTGTCTGAAAGTTTAAGGAACAACCTTTGGTCCAATTTAGTCCAAATGTGATGCATAAGAACCGGGTCGAGGAGATCTATCTTATGGACATCATATAAAACATCTATAGAAAGAGTTTTGTTTTTACGAAAAACCCTTCTTTTCAGACATAACTATAAAACTACATGATGGATCATTTTCAAATGTGATACTCCCATTGACCTAAGTGCGAGGAAGAACTGGATAGATTTGTGGAAAAGTCTGCTTAATATTTCTGACATTTTTGGGGGAGTTCATCTCAAAACATTGTTGGAGTATACCAACCATTTGAAGCCTGGTAACACATCACTGACGGAAAATATCAACGTCTCTGATCTGTCATAACAGGAGAAGAATTTATGCGGTTGCAAAGTGTTTTCTTTCCAACAACAATGGCTTTAGGAAGAAAGAAAAAAACCCCTCCAGAGGCCTGAGCCTCGCATGTCACTCCGTTCGCAAGACAGAAGGGGCGGCAGGTATTACATCTGGAATAGGCATTCTTGCTACTATCGTGAGAGTTGAGAATCAAATGGACTAACTGTCGGTTCTAGCGCCGGGGAACTCCGGTGTCTGAGCCCGATGATTACCAAACAAAAGTGACATTTCCCTGACAATAAAATTGGACACTAACCTGTCTGAAAGCGTTCTCCGTTTGCCTAGAACAAACGTCGGCAAACAGTTTGTCACACTTTCCATTTGAATGCGCTGAGAAGCCACCCTTCAGCTCATGGTAATGGCCCCTCATTGTCGGCCACAGAGGATGTGGCGCTATTCATACCGGTGGATGATTGAAAAGAAAATTGAATCCCCTTTGATGTGATAAATGTGTCTATTACTGCATTTGCGCACAAAAATGTCTGTGGAAATTATAGTGGAGAGGCAGGGCTCAGAGGAGAAAATATATAGGTGATGGCACACTGGGTAGTTTTGATTGCTGAAATATAAATATATATAAATGTACCGGTAAATGTGATGAGTCCAAGCGCCCTGATTTTTTTTTTTTCTTTTTCTTTTTCCACAGGAACTTCACAAAAGAAAGGCCTTGACAAGCCCAATTGTGAGAGTATATAAAAAGGTTAAATGTCTGCATAGCTCTGTCTCTCTGTCTCCCTTCAAAGAGCCGTTTGATAAAGGACACCAACAACTGTTTGCATGGTAATAAAAGGGAATTTTCTCTTTTCAACTTCTGAAAGACAGCAAGCCCCGGGAAGATAGAAGCCGGGCTTTTTCGTTTTCAGGCTTTGCATAAAGTGTTGCACTGTGAAGGACAGAGTCTATTGGGAATTGTTAAAAACAGTTGATGAAGTGGTTTCACATGTGTTCTCTTAGCGGTGGACAAACCCCTCCCACCCCCCCGCCTGCATATTTAATAACTTTCAAAGCGCATTGACACCCCCAACCTCAGATTGAAGTTGTATTTCAATGCATTGAACGATTTATGCGGTTGCAAAGTGACATGCGAGGCTCAGGCCTCTGGAGGGTTTTTTTTTTTTTTTCCTAAAGCCATTGTTGTTGGAAAGAAAACACTTTGCAACCGCATAAATCGTTCAATGCAATTAAATCATTGCTATCAAGACTTTCAAGATTCCTTTTTTATCGGCCACATCACATAATTCAAGTGTCCAGTTGGTTCGGCCGATTGGTGACAACATCGCACCAATAATAAGTTGTCCAACCAGAACACTGCCCTCCCAGCATGCAGTGTTACTTGTAGTCTCTAGCCTCTCCAGAAGTAGAAGAAGAAAGAATCCTTTATTAGTCACATAGAGTCATACACAGTACAACATAGTGAAATTACTTCTCTGCATTTGACCCATCCCTGAGGGAGCAGTGGGCAGCCCCTCGTGGAGCTAAGGATTCAGGGTCTTGCTCAAGGACCCTACGACAAGTAGACCCTGGTGGGATTCGAACCGGCTACCTTCCGATCTTCTGATTGGGAGACGGCCGCTCTACCCACTGAGCCACAGCCGCCCCTAGAAGTAGAATTGGAGCCAGAGCATTCAGCTACCAGGCTCCTCTCCTGGGGGCAGAGACCCTCTACATTTAAAAATAGGCTTAAAACTTTCCTTTATGATGAGGTTTATTAATTAAGGCTGGCATAAACTAGGTCGTAGCTATGCTGCTATAGGTTTAGACTGCTAAGGGGATCTCCCATGATGCACTGAGCTTTTCTCTCTTCCTCTCTCACTGTCCCTCTTTATACATCCCTCTCTCTTTAATGTATGTTAGTGGATTAATGTATGTTAGTGGATTAATGCATGTTAGTGGATTAATGCATGTTAGTGGATTAATGCATGTTAGTGGATTAATGCATGTTAGTGGATTAATGCATGTTAGTGGATTAATACATGTTAAATGGATTAATACATGTTAGTGGAGTAATACATGTTAAATGGATTAATGCATGTTACTGGATTTAATGCAGGTTACTGGATTAATGCATGTTACTGGATTTAATGCATGTTAAATGGATTAATGCATGTTAGTGGATTAATACATGTTAAATGGATTAATGCATGTTACTGGAGTAATACATGTTAAATGGATTAATGCATGTTAGTGGATTAATACATCTCTAACCACATCTAGAATCTCCTCTTTGATGTTCTCTTTTGTTCCTGCCTGGTAGCTCCATCTCCAGCATTCTTCTACCCATGGATCCACTATCCCTCCTCTCCAAGGGTCCAAACCATCCCACTCGTACTTAGTCTCTAAGAAATCTAACCTGGGCTGTCTCGTTTCTAATCCTGTCAATCCTTATCACTCCCAAAGAACCTCTGAACATCTTCTGATCAACCTCTTGGTGACAAGCTGCTCTCGTCACCATATTTCAAACCTTTCCCTTCACTCCTGCCGCTACTCTTCTGTCACAGATAACTCCTCACACTCCACCTTACCTGCACTTGCATCCTCACCTCTTCTCACCACTACCCGCTGCTCTAAACAGTCGACCGCAAGCACTTTTGTGAATTCCTTCTAAATTGTTCCCATTACCACGATCTTTCTACGACAGGAAAAGTCGACGGAGGGCCGGAAAAGAGGGCCTGTGATCATTTATGAGTAGCAAAATATAACATGCAGGTAATGTAATGGTCCAATCCTCTCTTCTATTCTTCTGCCTCCATTCAGTATCTGAATGAATAGATGCAGCTGGTTCCGTTGCTTACATCGCCTCAGAAAAAACAGACCCGCAGTCTCTGAAATGTCAAGACGTTAAGAGAAACTCCAGCAGTATTAACTCAGTTTGTTTGTCTTTCATGCCGTCTTCTGCACAACTGGAGTTGATACTTTCATAAATGATTAATTTTCAAGGCTCAAGGGCCCAAATGTTAATGTCTGCTGTCTCCACATTAACAATCAGGAGGAGGAAGAAAGGAGCGAGGGCAGGCCCAGAGTGGAGAAAGGGTCTGAAAAGTGTGGTAAACGTATAAGTGCATGCGGGGGTTATTGTGTAAGTCATCTCATTTTCCTCCGCTCCTCGTCTTCGTCAGTGTTGGAGAGCTGTGAGCTGAAACGCAAACACCGACTCCACTTCTCCATTCTCCTGCCTGACCCGTACATTTTTAATCGGGACACTCATCTCTCTCTTTCAATACGCAGCGGCTTTGATGATGAGACGCCCTTTGATGGCGAGCGAATTTAATTTGCGTCTAAAAGCTCGCAAAAGTATTCGGTTCAAGACGATCACCGCATTCGTGACTTCTAGGCAATTACTGTAATGATGCAAAATGCTAAACATTGGCCCAACATCTGAATAATTGAACAGACTGAAAACATGCGGCTCCAGTGTTTATGAAGTTCACTTTGTGTTTACAGAGCCATGGCGGCGAAACGTTCCGTAGCATTGAGCTAGCACGAGGGCTCATGTTTAAACCAGCTAATTGTATGAAATCTAAATGGGTTGAGTGGATTTACAAAATGAGTTCGACAATGGACTCCGCCCATTTGAAGTCTTCGCCGGGGCGCGGAAGCCAAATGCCTCGCATCTGAATTCATTTAGAGAATCAAAGTTCATCTTATTGGGTTGGATTTTTGTCGTTTGCCTACTTTTTAGCTTGAATGAACTCCAACCAGCTAAGCGGCAGCCTTAATTCGGAGCGCAGCCTGTGGGATTTGCACTGATGTTTGCAAGAAGTGGTTTTAGTCTTAGAACGGCGCGGTAGGGCTCAAATTGACTGAATAAGGGAGCTCCGTTTTAGCGGAGAAGACGTCCAGCGTTCATTTTAAGGGTTTTTTTAAGCAGAAATGTAAAGATTAGATCAATTTTCGACGCATTCTTATTTCAGGTCTCGTATTTCTATAATTGTTTAAACCCATAATATAGATAAAGTCAGATTTCACAGAGTTATTCTGGGAATAACTTTTCTCCTGGAGTCCTGTTTACTAGTCTGGAGCTCTGTTAATATGTAAACTCTGGAGCTTTGGGCACGAAGATGATCACAGGAACACTGGACCCTGATAAGCAAAGTGGGCCGCTGAGTCACTGAACACATGAGTGGACAATTTCAGTGACAGGCGAATACCTCAGGTGGCTGGAACCGGTCCACGTTTGTGTGATATTTGGAATAACATTCTTGAAGGTAATATCTCAAAGATCTTCCTGTTGAAAATGGACGGCGGTTCTGTCGGAGCTGGAGATCGGCTCCTCCATGTGGACGTATGCATTGATGAGATGGACCTTCACAAAGGGGTCCTGGAGCTCCTCAGAAGACTTCGTCCTCATTGGAAGGCGCGGGACATTCAAATGAAGGCAAGTGGATGTTCCAGTCGCAAACATGACCGCTTTTAAAACGCATTTGATATATTTACAAATAACAACGTCTTTTCTTCTGTATTGTGGTTCTATGGGTTGTTTCTGTACTTAGACTTAGACAAAGTATATAGAAAGGCTAGTTTTTGCTTTGGGGCATTTTTTTTGCCAAGTCATATTCTGGGATGCCGTCGCTCCACCAGAAAACCAGTTATGGAGGAATTTCCCTAAATATGGAAAAATGAAGCTTCAACTATAACCTGTGTCCAGCAGTCATAAATGTATAAGAACGCAAAAGCTATCCCTGCCATGGAGAAGCCGTGACCTCATGACCTTTCTCATGTAACCCCTATGGTGAATGTTTGTAGACTTAATGAGAAACATCGTCATATCAAGCCGGTCATAGACAGAATGAGTTTGGTCATGGCATAACCATCAATCAAACTTTAGTCATTTAACATTTTTCATGCAAAAGAAAGTACCGAAAAGTGCTTTATATGATAATACTTAACTTTACTTAGAAACATAAAACATAGACTAATATTAATAAAAACTGACTGAAATGTAAAAACATATGACATCATCATCATAATAGTAATAATAGTGAAAACTGACTAAATGTAGCCAACTTAACAATTAACAAATATGTAACATAAACATATTTAGTTAAAACACTGATTCAAAAGATATGATTTGATTTTTTCTTTTAAAGATATCAACATTCCAAAGTCGTCCAAGATACTGGATGCATTGTACTTTATAGATAAGCCTTAAAAATCTGATCAGCTGTTCCCGTACCCAGAACCCACCTTTCCACAAACTTTCAATAAAAACCCATTAATTTCCTCGAGTTCTCCTGCTTACAAACACACAAAGACAAACAAAGGGCAACAACCCCATGACCTCCAACCCTCTTTGGCCGAGATGATGATGGACATTCAGATTTAATGGTAGCTGCTTGAAAATCCAGAAGGTGTTTGTAAGAAGATCCTGTCGATATAGATTGATTGGAATCCAGAGTATTTAATGAACTGTTTTTAAATGACTTTAGTAAAGTTCACCTCTAGGTATCACATCATATCTACTACATCTGTTAAACATAGAAGTGCAGCAGTTGATTGACAAGTGACAATGTTGAAGGGAAACACAGCTGACAGTTCTTTGACATGTCATGGTGACACCTGACAATTGTTTCTCTCCTGATAGTTGTGTGTTTAGTACTTTTATACAAAAACACATTGCATAGAGAAAAATATAAGACCACAAGGAGACATTGACCATGGCTGGTAAGAAAAGTCCTATTTGATTGATAAGAGGTTGGGTTTTTTTTGCATATTAAAGCATTTATATATGCTTATACATTGATACAAGCAAAGAGAAAAGAAAGAAAGTCTAGTAAGGGTCAAATAGTTTTCAAAAAACATGCTTGACCAAAATGTCGAGCGAATATAATTAAAATGGACTATTTTCCATGAAATACAAAATTCAATCATGAAATAATTCCCTAAGTCTGATTTTATTTGACTGATTTATAACATGCCTGACCTAAAGATTTGTGATTTTATGGTAAATCAAGTCGAGATAAGCATAAACATCAGGAAAAAACAAAGGACTGTATTTGTTTTATATTTTTTTTAACATGAGATGTGTCGTTTTGTGTTGTGAGACCGCGTCCCGGCACAGAATAGGGATTCACCCAGTCTGGTCCCATGAGCAAACACAAGGTCCAATCTTTTCACAGAAATAGGGTTTATGTTTGTTAGGTGACAGAACGTCGGGTGGGTGACCTTTCAATCTACACCAGGTCCTGGAATGTGCACAAAGAAGTAAATCTTTCTCCTCTGCTCGGAACCCCAGCGACTCCATTTAATGCATTGTGTTCCAATGTTTGGAATCATTTTATATACAAAGGAAGGACAATAAAATAATAATCATTTTCTATAGTTTACCCAAAAATACTCTCTCGGTCATTTTGTCTTGTGTGGACGAGGGTTCGGCTCGATATATGGTGTAATGTTTGTGCCACACAGTTTCTCCTTCCGAGCACATGGCCTGTGTTTCTGTGCAACAACACAAAACACCTGCACGTTCTCAGAATGAGCAACAGAATCGATCAGGATTGTGACACAATACTAACATCGTGTGTTGTGGCGCAATATAAGTCAGGGCCGCTGCTGTGCGAGTCGACCTGTGGCCGACATTCTAGAGTTGTCGTGACGATCAACTGACAAAGATTTTCCTTTGAAATGAGACGATGTAGCGATTTGACACTACGCCGGTACGACTATATGACTATATAGGTTATACTACTGTATGGGAGACGTGGATGGGATTGGACAGATGGATGGATGGATGGATGGATGGATGGATGGATGGATGGATGGATGGATGGATGGATGGATGGATATATAGGAGATGGATGGATATAAGGATAGATGAATGGCTGGATACAAGGATGGATGTATGGATGGATGGATGGATGGATGGATGGATGGATGGATGGAAGGATGTATAGTAGATGGATGATAGAAGGATGGATGGATGGATGGATGTGTGGATGGATGGAAGGATGTATAGTAGATGGATGATAGAAGGATGGATGGATGGATGGATGTGTGGATGGATGGAAGGATGTATAGTAGATGGATGATAGAAGGATGGATGGATGTGTGGATGGATGGATGGATATATAGGAGATGGATGAATATAAGGATGGATGGATGGATGGATGGATGGATGTGTGGATGGATGGAAGGATGGATGGATGGATGGATGGAAGGATGTATAGTAGATGGATGATAGAAGGATGGATGGATGGATGGATGTGTGGATGGATGGAAGGATGTATAGTAGATGGATGATAGAAGGATGGATGGATGGATGGATGTGTGGATGGATGGATGGATATATAGGAGATGGATGAATATAAGGATGGATGGATGGATGGATGGATGGGTGGATGGATGGATGGATATATAGGAGATGGATGGATGAATGGCTGGATACAAGGATGGATGGATGTGTGGAGAAGCAGCACATCTCTCTGATTGTGGACGTGGTTCAAAGGTCACAGACAGGCGCCTTCGGCTTCATCCAGGCACCAAATCTTCCTTCTTTGGAAAATTGGGTTTAAATAAGTTAATTCAGTTATGTAGACAATTGAAATCAAAAAAATGAATTAATAATCATCACAAATCCACAAATCCTCAAATATAAACATTTATTCACCAAAAGAAAAAAAGTGACTTGTGCTGAAAAAATCAGTTTAGTGGGTCATCCTCCATTCTCCCCCCCCCCCCCCGGCGCATTTAAGAGTACCACCTTAAATGCGGCTTCACCCACATGTGAGGGGAAACCAGAGGCAGTAGAAATGTGATTCCAGCCAGTTGAAACAATCTGAGGCGGTGTATTAATACTTTATCAGATGTCAGGTGGGCATGTTTGTTCACTTTCAATCCCGATGAAGACCATCTGAGTCTCACAGTCGCCTCTGGGACGCCAAGAGCCTGAAACCGGTGAATCTCCGCGGACACTGGTGGCTGTGGGATCGTTGTGGACACAAGCTGTGGGGTGATCTTCAACATCATCAGCTCATAGCATACAGGAAGTATCTACTGGTGTATTTATGCTTTTACACTCTTTCTTCAGACTAAGACTTTTTTTTTTGGGACTTTCAGGTTGAATAAAATCGTACATTTAAAGGTGATTTAGCGGGGAAAGAAATGTAATTGTTATATAAATGTTTGGTTAGAGATGTTTGAATAGTCCAAATTTGACTTTCCTGTTCACGTCAGATAATATCTTGAATATATATGAGATTAATATTTCGTTTTATGTCGTTTAGGTTTCCGTTTTCGGTAAGAGTCGATCACGTTATTCCGGCGTAATAAGATAAGACAAGATAAGAGATACGATAATATAAGAGATAAGATTAGATAAGAGATAAGACACGATAAGATAAGATAAAAAGAGAAGAGAAGATAGAAGATATAAGAGATAAGAGATTAGAGATAAGATAAGAGATAAGATAGGATAAGATAAAACAGAAGAAAAGAGATAAGACAAGATAAGAGATACGATAATATAAGAGATAAGATAAGATAAGAGATAAGACACGATAAGATAAGATAAGATAAGAGATAAGACACGATAAGATAAGATAAAAGAGAAGAGAAGATAGAAGATATAAGATATAAGAGATAAGAGATTAGAGATAAGATAAGAGATACGATAAGATAAGAGATAAGATAAGATAAGAGATAAGACACGATAAGATAAGATAAGATAAGAGATAAGACACAATAAGATAAGATAAAAGAGAAGAGAAGATAGAAGATATAAGAGATAAGAGATAAGATAAGATAAGAGATAAGAGAAGATAAGATGAAATGTGATCAGATAAACGAGTAGAGATAGGAGAAGAGAAGAGATGAGATAAGATAAGATAAAAGAGAAGAGATAAGAGAAAATAGGATAAGAGATAAGAGATAAGAGATAAGAGATAAGAGATAAGAGAAGATCAAATAAGATGAGATAAGATAAAGAAGTAGAGATAAGAGATTAGATAAGAGAAGATCAAATAAGATGAGATAAGATAAACAAGTAGAGATAAGAGAAGAAAAGATCAAATAAGATGGGATAAGATAAAGAAGTAGAGATAAGAGAAAGAAGAGATGAGATGAGATGAGATGAGATGAGATAAACCTTTATTAATCCAGGATAGGGACATTTCCGGTGTGAGAGAAGTAAAGCACCAGAACATCAGAGCAGTATACATAGGAGGAAGAATAAAAAAAAATGAACGATAAAAACAGAAAAGAATAAAAGATAAAACTATGAACATTATAAACAAGAGGAGATAGAAAGAATATATTTAAAAAGTTTATGTTTATACTGCTGAATCAGCGTATTACCCTTGACAGTTTCTGGCGTGCGTTATTTACCTGTTAGGACGCTGAGGCCCCGCCTCCGCAGTCTGAGCCGCCACACAACTGCAACAGTCCACTTCATACGGCGGCCTCCTCTTCCTCAGAGCTTGAGGAACTCTATCTGGTAAAGTTTGGTGCATGTCCATCAATTTGCGTAAATTCGAATTAACGCAGTTTTGAAGATATTTGCAGATATTAGGGCCACATTCACAAACAAATAAATAAAGAATGGAAACTTTATGAGAATTCATTAATTTTAGGGTTAAACGAGGCAAATAAACTCAAACTGATCACAAGTATCTAAACTTTGAGTCGCTGTGTTATAAACTGAGTTTGTTTCAAAGAAAGAAATAGACAGACCTTGTAGGAAATCATCTGTATTGTGGAGAAGTAGAATCTGTTTTCTGTGTGTGTGTGTGTGTGTGTGTGTGCGTGCGTGCGTGCGTGCGTGCGTGCGTGTGTGTGTGTGTGTGTCGACTCGAGTATTTATCACATTTGACTTGAAAAACTTATATTTTGAGGGAGTCTTCTATGAAAAACAGGATTCTTCTGAAATAACTTCCTATCCGTTTGTCCGGCTCCAGATTTGGTGCTGCTTGGTTAGTTTCCACAACGCAGGGGATTGGGGGCTTTTCAGGGACATACCTTTACTTTTCGGGGAAAAACATTTCTCATATTTGATGTAACCTGTTGAAGTGTGCTAGCGTACAATAATTGGCAGTGCTAGGTTCTAATGGACAGTCTGAAAAAACAAAACCTGCAGCATCTGCTGGTTCCATTCATTCATTCATCCATTCATCCATTCATCAATTCATTCATTCATCCGTTCATTCATCCATTCATCCATTCATTCATTCATTCATCCAGCCATTCATTCATCCATTCATTCATCCATTCATTCATTCATTCATCCATCCATTCATTCATCCATTCATTCATCCGTTCATTCATCCATTCATCCATTCATTCATTCATTCATCCATCCATTCATTCATCCATTCATTCATCCATTCATTCATTCATTCATCCATTCATTCATCCATTCATTCATTCATTCATTCATTCATCCATTCATTCATCCATTCATTCATTCATTCATCCATTCATTCATCCATTCATTCATTCATTCATTCATTCATCCATTCCTTCATCCACTCATCCATTCATTCATTCATTCATTCATCCATTCATTCATCCATTCATCCATTCATTCATTCATTCATCCATTCATTTAAACTGAAGTTTCGGGGAGCGACTCGTGAAACCGGTTAGCATACAGGTACGTGCAGCATGAGAAAGTCCGCCTGTTATGTAAACCAACCGCGTTGTCAACAGCATGTCTGTTATCCCGCCGGTGCTTTCTTAAAGGAGGCTCGGCCTGTTTGCGAAGACGAGGTGTTGTCACGGCGTCATTGTTATCTTCAAACACGGCGCTTTGAAACGTCTGTGTCCTTTAAGGCAAGTGACTACAAATGTTTGTTTTTCCACGGAGAGCTCAGTTATAACAACTTTCACACTAGTGTAAACAAAACATCCAATCCTGCTGGGAGTGTGATCTGTGGAGCGGTGAGAATAAAACATTTCAAATATATGTTATGCATGTTTAAACATCAAATGTCAGGAAACCTGTAGAACCCGCTAAAAGTTTTTAAAATAAATAATCGAGATTTTTCATTCAAGACCCAGGATTTCTTTACTGTCGTTGTATAATATACGACAAAACTCAGGTGGACTGTCTAAAAATGGAGTTCAGTGTGTAGTAAAAAACTTTTCAGAGTCAAACAACTCTCTGAGTATCTCGCTAAATACTTAAATACTATGTAGCCGGTCGTCTCCTGTGCCTTCCACTTCAGCGTCTCTGTTCAACCCACTGAGCCCACGCTCCATCCTGAGGGATGTCTGTTCTGTATCTGTAGAAATGTCACTCTGACAACCTAAAATGTCTTTCTTTATTTGCTACGGACGCTTTGGAGACGTTTAAATCCCGTATGGTTAGTTATTGACAAGCTGGGAAGTCCGTTTAAAGTTAGTTCCCTCTCATTTCATAAACGATTTTCTATTAAATGACATGTTCATTTCATTCTATTCCAGATGTTCACAGAGGGAATCACCAACCAGCTCATCGGCTGCTACGTGGGTTCTCTCCAGGAGCCCGGCTGTGTTCTAGTTCGACTGTACGGCAAAATGACGGAGCTCTACGTGAACAGGGAGCAGGAGGTGGAGATGTTCCAGGTTTTCTACGCTCACGGTTGTGGTCCGCAGATCTACTGCAGCTTTCAGAATGGTATCTGCTACGAGTTTGTTCAGGGAAGAGTTCTGGATGATGACCTGCTCCGGCAGCCACCCATCTACAGGTCCGTGGGAGAAGAGCTTGTTTATTTCTTTGAATTTGATGCGTGATGTTTTGTGGGAAACGCCGTCACTCTCCCTCAAAACGACTCCACACGTGGCCAGATATGCGATTTATGAACAATACAATGCAGATGCATACAGTTTGATAAGATTCGATGAGATTGAATGAAATCTTACACTTTTGTGGCATGTAGACATTTATTTTCAGTTCAAATTAATATTTAAAATTCAATAAAAAATTGAAATAGCCAATTCCATAAAAGTGACACTTTTTAATTGATATAAAAAATATCTTCTAAGAATGAAAATAACACTTATATCACATTACAGCATGTATATTACATATACATGAGAACAACTGACTCCTCCTCCTTCCCCGAACTAAGCTCAGCACCACGGGTGATCGGGCCTTCTGTTCGTCTGCCCCTCGTCTGTGGAATGCCCTCCCTGACCATCTCAGGGCTCCACAGACGACTGACACATTTAAAAAAGGACTTAAAACTTTCCCTTTTAGCCGAACCTATAACTATTATTGACATCGCTGCTTTTTGGTCATGTTTTTATATAGTCATTATTTAATTTTTTTATTGATGCTTTTATCTGCTTTTACTTTGTAGCACAGATCCAAATGTAAAGTGCATTATAAATTAAATGTATCATTATCATTTTTATTATTACTTAAAAAAGACAAAAAGAAATACTATCAGACACTGGACATCTGCATTACAAATAATAATACATTTTATTTACAGGAAGGGTTGCGTCATAAAGAGAATCCAGCGTTTAACTTACGCCAAGTCCACAAGCGGCACACAAATCTTATTTCCAAACTGGATCGGTTGATGAACAAATACCCTCACTGATACTATTATAAATTAAATGTATTATTATTATTATTATTATTATTAGCCAGCATGGTACAGACATATTGACGGAAACATATGATCCGCCTAGAGGGAGCAGCCGAAAGAGGAATAAGAACCGTTTCGGTCTGTACTCTACGTCGCTTCAAAGGTATCATTTCAGCGCTTCAGCCAAGTCACGTCACTTGACAGGTAAGGTAACAAAAACAGAAACGTGAGTTTAGTATTTCATCTCACACACCCAACCTGCAGAGTTGTGTGCTGAGACTGTCACACTGGAATAACATCAAAGCTATAGCCATCCTTTTTTAGTGCTTCTTTACTTTACTTGGCAGTGGTGATGCTGTCTTGTTCTTGTTTACTCGGTATCTGTTACCTCGACTCTAATCTATTTATCAAGCGATGAAAGCCTCCATTGTCACACAGACTTCAACCGAGGCTGTGGTTGATCACCCCAGAGTTGTGGCTGGGACTAAAACTAATATCCGTGTCTTTCTCTAAGGTGTTCTTGCTGATGCTAGCTTTAGCAGCTAATGCTAGCTGTAGGGTTGCCATGCGTCCAACTTTAGGCCGAACCGTCCAGCTTTGAAACACCTTGCCTGTCCACCGGCAGAGCCTTGAGCTCATTTAGCCTCCTTTTGTGATTATACGGCGTGTTATTGGGGGGCTTAATGTAATGTTATCGTCATCAAGATGAGATTTAGATTCAAAATCTTATTCTTATCTTATCTTTGAATTAAAAATGAGCTGTCTTTAATTTGAAGGTTGTTCTTGTCGCTACCGTGAATGTAAAATAAAATAAAACAGGAAAGGATTTATAAAGACTATATTATTTTCTTAAATTCAAGCAAATTTATGAAGCGAAATGGAAACTTTGAATGTTTGTTTTCTCAGAATTCGGTCCCTGTGGTTTGTTGAAGGTTGTGAATTTAAATTGTGCTGATGCAGCAGTTTTGGGGTTTTTTTTCTTTTCTCATTATTTCCGTTGAGTCGTGGGACATATCGGTCAATGTTATTCTGTCGTGCCCCCTCTTTCATTCATCATCCTCACGATAACAGGCCATCATCATTAGTCTCCCCTGAGGACAGTAGGACACAACACAGCCAACCAAGGTTGAACATCCAGGGCCGTGATGCGCATCAATCACCTGATATCCTCAGTTGGGACGATTCAGAAAACTTTGTGTCACCGCTAAGATGCCTGGAGAACGAGCACTCAAGCGGTCAAAAGGTCACGAATGCAACAAGGCGCATTCAAAAGAAAAAAAAGAAGAAGAAGAAGCAGCAGGAGATAAGAGCGCTAAATGGAAAGGGAGTGGCGCTTCCAGTCCGATAGTGCCTGTTAGTGCAATAACAGCGCAGCCAGGCTCACCCCGGAACATATTTTCTCTCCGCAGATTGATCGCAGCAGAGATGGGGAGAATCCACTCCATCCAACCCAAGTCTGGTCTGCCTGTCCAGCCTCTGCTCTGGAAGAAGATGTCTCACTTTCTCACGCTGCTGCAGAGCAACAACAACAGCAACAGCAACAGCAACTGCAGCAGCAGCAGCAGCAGCAGCAGCAGCTGTGGGCAACGTTGCCCCAAGAGGTACAACTTTAGACAAGATCGGGTTCCACACAGTTGTCATTCAAGTCACATTTACTTTTTAAGAGTACATATTTGCAACCGCAGTCATGAAGGGAGCAGCAGCAGAGCGACTTGTGCTGCTCATGAGAACCTCAACAGAATCTGAAAACAGGTTTTTACCTCCGCCAAAGATTTGTTTTCTCTCTTCTGTGTTACTTAGTTAGTTAGTTAGTTAGTTTTAGTTTTAAATATCATAGAGGTGATTAAATGTTACCGAAGTTACGTGTTTCGCAGCATTGAAGATAAAATAAAGTAAAAATAATGAGCCGTTTGGAGAAGCGTCGTCACAATGTGGATATTGTCGCTTTTGTTCCTCTGATTCCATTTAATGTTCCTTTTGGGGTTGGAGCTGGGGGCTCAATGGGCTGAGAAGAGACGCTGAAATGGAAGGCATAGAAGAAGATCGGCTACAGAGTATTTGAGAGATACTCAGGAAGTTTGAAGGAGTTCAATCTTGCTACATGCCCAACCTTTCAGCCAAGTTGAATCAAAATCAATAAAGCAGGTTATATAACTTGGCCAGAAATGAGCGTTAGCGCAGACGGATAAAACAAGTTCCTGGCTCCGCCCCTTTTCTTCTCCAAAATTTCGGGAATCCATCCCGGTTGCATGTTCAAACATCCGACCAGGTTTCATGTAAATCAGTAAAACACTTTTTGTGTAATCATGCTAACAGAAAAGCAAACATAACCTTGGCAGGGGTAAAAAAAAAAAACCCACAACAAACTCCTCATAAATAAAGAGTGTGTTTACGCACCACGTGAAGGACGGGCCGTTAAATTGAAATAATATAACGTTTACTTCTTATTATCCCTTTTATTGTTCGCTACAATATTGTGAGATAAGTTGTCTGTATTTGACGCCGTCCTAGAGGGTCAGCACCTGTAAGGAGACATCGGGCTGGTGTTCGAGGCTACCTCAGCGGTAGATATTCACCCCTCACCCCTTTGAGAGAAACCAGCAGCATTTCACACACCTTTATCTTTTGGACAACAACACTCTTGCTGATGCCTTATCGTTTTTTCTCACATGCCAAATGTCCATTTTCCAACCCGCCTCCAGAGAACGTCCACCGCTCAAACGGCGCTCGCACCTCTCCGATGGTGGAAGCTCTCGCTCTGAGCTGTCATTGGTCGGAGGGAGTAGACAGGGGAGTGTCTTCACTGGCAATGACATTGTGTTATCTCTGACAGGGGTCAGGGGTCAAAGGTGAAAGGGGGCCATCCAGCCCCTACAAAGAAACAGAACACGGCCAGCTTCCTGCAGATCTCCCCCCCCCCCTTATCGGTCAAACGTTCAGCTTTGTTTATGTTTGCTACAAAGGGGCTGGAGGTCCACACAGACTCCAGATGGAAGGCCAGAAGTCTCAATCAGTCCCTTTTTAACAACTGGGGGCTCTTTTTTGAGTTTTATCACATGGGTAGAGCCATTGGCACCGGAGCAAGTCATTCATTAAAGAGAAGACTATCCAGCAGAAAGTCTTTCATGATAAGAACATTCAGCCCCCTGAAGTAAAAGAGGAAAGTTTGACTTAACGTCTTTGTCCTCAGCTGGACAAAAACCCAAGAGACTAGAAGAGGCACTCAGAGCGCAAAACCTCCACCAGGGGCCAGAACCTACCTGGGAACATGCTCTTAAACAGACATTGTCTCGTCATTTCCTGTTCCTCTCCGGTATAAAACATCAAAGTAACGAGGCCCAACAGCAGTCAAGGTTCAGGAGAAAAGAATTTATGCAGTTTCCTCC
>JBBDHG010000324.1:1475000-1506303 GCA_037951165.1 Lophius americanus
TCGCTTTTGACTCGGAGTAATCGAGGGTTCGTTAAGTTACCCAAACGGTTGGGCTGAAAGGGAATCAGGGTGATTCACCCTTCAACTGTGTTTTAATTCAAATTAGAGAGGAGACGGATAAATGATGCGTGTAAAGAGGCCGTCGATTTTAAAGAAGAGATGGATTTCAGGAGGGGGGGTGGGGGGAATGAATCATAAACTCTGACAGCTTTATTCTCAGTTTATAGTGTTAGAGAATGTAATCTGGAATGAATATATTACAGCATCTGCTGAATGTCATCAGACATACATATATATATATAATTAGAAATAGTTAGATAGATAATTAGAAATTCCAAAAGGGAAGAGGAAGAAAGGCACGGACATACGTCCGTCTGGGAAGGGTCACAAATCAATTTTCTGAGGGTGTGGGACTCCAGACGTCCACAGTGGGACACATCAGGTACCCACGGCGGGAAAGACTGTAGTGATCCTGTAGTGAAATTTCTTCCAAGACTCATTCAGGAAGACACAACCCCAGAATCGGACCACGTGCTTCAGCTTATGGAGACGGTGGTCCACAAACTGCTGCTAAACCCGACAAACGTGGATGGACTCACTCGCTCACTTTTCCAAAGAAGAGTGGGCAAATATTCCACCGCAGCGATGCCTGAGGAGGATCTATTGTATCTACCTACTTTTAACTGGTTTAACTGTTTTATTTTAATATATCTCAGAAGAGTTGGAGATATTATGGAGTCATCCTCACCTAGCAGGCGTCTTCATCCGCCGCTGATCCTTCACGTTAACGCCATAACTCAAAAACTCATTCATGGATCATCTGTAAATTTTATAACCAGATAGACCTTGGGGTGAGGAAGAACTGGATTGATTTTGGGTTAGGGTGGCTGCAGGGAGCCCAGGTCCATAACAGAGGGATCAATTAAAACTATAAGGTCCAAACACAATGGCCTTGATTTTTTTCATTATTACAATTCCGAAAAATGTAGGGTCATCCAGGCCTTCAAAGGACATCAAAGCCTTTATAACCTTCCTAATCGTTGGTGGGATTAAGTAAGAATCAAATGGAGGAGATCCGTCTTCTACATTTTGGCTCTAATACATAATATTTTGCTCATAAGGTTTTTGTTTTTGTTTGTTTGTCAGGAAAAACAGTTTTTCTTAATTTGAGGGGTTCAACGAGGGGGGATTGCTGTACAATGCAGGGGATTGGGAGCTTTTTCGGGGCTCTACGGGAATTTCTCAAGGACCAGTTGAATGAAATCGTTAATCAAAAGTTGTATTGTGAGTTTACCCAGCTTCTCTTTTCTGCGAAGCTCCATCTCAGTTTATTTTCCGAGATCCTGAGATAATAGAGGAAACGGGAAAGGGCGACGCCTCTATGCCGGCGCACGCCCCCGCCGCGTACATTAAAACGTATAGCTTGGATGTTAACGCGCTTTTATTCAATCCATCCTTCATTGGAGGTAATAGCCTGTGGAGATGACTTGCGTTGAAGAGGACGCGTGCGAGGACCTCCACACGGCAGCAGGGTCTCTGTGTCACCGCCGCAAACAAGGCGGCGCTCCTTTGCTTTCATCATGCCTTCCTGCACGAAATGATTTCCTCAAGTTTGTATAATATCAGAACGCCAGTTTGTTCCCTTTTGCATAAATAGGCAAGTGTTTAAATTACGCTGTTTAAATGACCCTCTTATCTCGGCCCGGCTGCTGAAAAGGAAGCGGGAAAATTAATTAGGAGAGGGATGCTTGTGCGGCGTTTCCTCCAGGTGCGTCGGGGACTGACGTCCAAGGACATTAGTGCCGTCTCTGATGGATGCAGTGATCAAGAGGGCGAAAAAACAAGGCGCGTCACCTCTTGAGGAGACTCGCTCAACTCATTCTGTTTACAAACATGGAGGTCCCAGAGGAGAAGTGTGGCGTCGACGACAGCGCTGGTCCTCCTTATCTACCTTCTTTCAGAAAACTCTGAACTCTTGTTTTTCCTGCATTATACCAGTTTTTTTTTTTCTGAGGGATTTCTGGATTTTATGATTGAGATTGTTGTTACGAAAACAGATTTAGGTTTAGCCTCACAGCTTTGACGCTATGTACGAAATTAAGCATCAAAAATTTAAGGTTAAATGGGGTCAATTTAAGACATTAGTGGAAATTTGCAAAAATTCGGAAAAACTGCTAAAATGTTTGGAAAAAGAATTTCATAAAAGAGAATAACCGATTTGTTATGAGCTCAATATATCTGAGGCAATGTGCCGATCCTCGCCGCCAATATGCCGCAGGTTCATACGGCGTTCCTATCAGTCGGACATTCAAATGTCCGTTTTTAAACCTTGTCATCTCACATCTACAGTCAGTGTTTGTTGTTGTTGTTTGTTTTTTAACCGTTAGACAACATTCACGGGAGACAATCTGCCGTCAGACGGGTCAGATTCTCTCAGGCCGAGTGGGTCTTAAAATCATGTGAGTCACAGAGCGTGGGGAGAACCTCTGGCATAAATCAAAGAACATTTGCAGCAGTTAGTAAAAACATCCTGGCAGCACTTTATGATCAGGGAACACTTTCTGTGTTTGAGACGTCGCCATAATCCCTATAATTATTGAAGAGACGCTCTTTGTCTCATTTTAAGCGGCTTGTTATTCATCAAGAGGGATGTCCCACGTTTCAAAACACCACCTCTTGCTCACAGCTGGAATGTAACTCCTAGATTTACTCTTGTAAAGTTTTTTACTCTCAGGGGTTTTATATCGATGATTCGTATTTGCACGTTTGCACATAAGTGGAGAACGGGGTCAGGTTCTTAACTTGTACTAACTGTGAAAATACTCCACTAAAAGTATAAACCCTGCATTCCAGAAAACCTCCAAGGCAAGAATCATTAACAAAATGTAGTTAAAGCATAAAAGTATCAGAATAAAAGTACTTTTTACTATCATGTGATGTTTTTGGATTAATAGTAATGCTGCATTATGGGTACTTCTGTAGTTGTGTGTCAGGTTGAGCTACTTTACCTACATCACGCTGCTGAATAGTTCAATTTTCAAGATAATATTTTCTCATTCTAGCTTCCAGATTTTTTTTCCGACATACGAAGAAACACCCAATCCTCCGCTTTATCGCAAACGCTCAGAATAAACAGATTATGGGATATGTATGTAGATTGACTTGACAGGGCAGGATATACAATGTGTAATCCTAAAAGCAACATGTCATTACAGCTGAAAGACAAATGTAGTGGAGCAGAAAGTAGAATATGAGATACCTTGGAATAGAAGCGTAAATGGAATTAATTACATTTTTATACGTAAACGCCCATTCATGAGGCAAAAAAAAACAACCATAGACATTTAGGACATCTCCTTACACTGGTCATATCTTCTTGGTTGATGAAGCTTCCCTTAGTGTCAAAAATATACTGAGGAAATGTCACCCAAAATCAACCCAGTTCTTCTTCGTACGATCTAAGAGTGTATAAAATGTGAAAATTAACAGCTAAATAGAAGATTTTCCAGGCAGGACAACAACAAAAACAAAAAGAAGCTCCCTCTATTGGATCAAATAGGAACTACAAGACGCACAGGGATCTGCGATTTGCGCAGATGTGGATGTGTATCACAATATCAACATATTTTTGGGGGTTATAAAGAAGAAATCAGTCAAATAAATTGACACTTAAAGGTAAAATATTAAAATCCGTTGTTTGACCTCCTTGCAGTCGTCCGGCTCTACCAGAGGTTCCCACCATGGAGATTCTGGCAGCTGAAATGGATTCGCTGAAGAGACACCTGTCGCAGATTGATTCGCCGACTGTCCTCTGCCATAACGACCTTCTGACAAAAAACATCATCTACAACCAGGAGGCAGGTGAGGAGGAGACGCGCACATCAAAGACACCTGGCAAACGCTGCATATAACATCAGAAGTATTTAATCATTTTGGCGTTACCAAGAATAAAATATTATCTATATTATTAGATGACAGTCTAATAATATAGATAATATTTCCCATTCATCAATAAGAAATAATGCAGCTCAGAGTCGCCATAGTCTTTCTTTATTTTACACACCGAAAGGAACCTTCACACCGCTGAAAAAGCTTTTCCCGCTTACATTTCCCACCTCATTTGTTCCCGTTTGTATTCTCTTATTACGCTTTAATATCTCTCACATATGTCACACCAGCCCGGTCGGACTGTCGGTCCACAGACTCCTCTTTTTCTTTGAGTCCCACAAGGTTCTGCAGGTCGCTTTCAATAAAAGGAGGGGAACGTTGTCAAAATTCCGTCCATGCTTAAAAGATGTGTTGATCATGTTGTCCTGGTAACCGCCGCTGTCTTTCTCTCTCCTCCTCCGCCAGCGATAGTGAAATTCATTGACTATGAGTACGCCGACTACAACTACCAGGCCTTTGATATTGGCAATCACTTCAATGAATTTGCTGGTAGGTATGTGTTGTGATGAAATGAAGTTCAATTTGCCTCCAAATCTTTTGCACGGCCAGCAGATGTCGGATCGCCTAATGTGGAATATTGTGTGTATGTGAAGTCTGATGATGTGCAGTATTATTGTCCGGTTGGTGGTCCCGCTCTCTTTGAATATTTGAATATATCTACCACTTCTTCTTCTTCTTCTATTCAGGGGAATATTCGGTGTGGTTATCCAGTGTGCCAGCAGTTACACAGCAAAGCTTGACAGATTTATCATATTTATTGTTATTTTTGCAGCATAATATAATTTCCCCCTCAGGAGAAACAGAGAATAAGGAATAGATTGTTTAAAACGACGGACGACTTGTGATAATTAGTCTGTCGCAAAGTCTTTGGCGCTCAGACTCTTGAGCGAGATTTTGATGGAAGTCTCTGCCCTGGTGGTGGCGGCGGATGGGTCAACCGAGACTGAATGAATATCGAGATGGATGGATCCTCTGAGGACCGGGAGGAGATTAAGAAGCTGCATGAAAATCGAACGGAGAGAAACGTACTGAAAAAGACTATAGAGAGAGTAGCTGATGATGATGATGATGATGATGATGATGATGATGATGGCTAAACATGGCGGCGTGTCACATTGGCTGAATGATCACAGCTGATATTACTTGATGGCCCAGACGGTGAGGCAGGTACTTCAGAGTGAGCGCGTGTGAAGGCTGAGGAGAGTACAGTAGAATGAGCAGGAACTGTGGCCAGAGTGTTCAAGGGGATAGTCTTTCACAACTAACTAAACTCAAATGATTGTGAATGAATTCAAATCTTAAAAAGCCATTCGGTGCAAACTGGAATCAGTTGAAATGTCACAATCGCTCACAGGAACCGTCACATGACGAGGACTTTTTTTTATAAGCGTTGTATAAATCGCTCCTTCATTCCACATTTTCCTGTCGCTGCGGCTGAAACGCTTCCTGATTCCGACATTGGATCCACTTTACATTCATTCGCAGCAGGCAGACCTCACTAGGACTTCTGCTTCGGTTGTTATTGGACGATGTGGTGCATGTAATAAAATGTCCAAGCTCCTTATTTGCTGGTACCGTGTGATTAATGCACAGCATGCAGGAGTGGAAGAAGTTTTCACGTATCCTAGTTGAGAAAATACCTCGTTAAAAATACTGTATTATTACTAAAATCATACTTATTAAAATATAAGTTATGTAATTAACCTAGGACAGTATTTGAGTGTTTATTGTTATTAAATATTGCATAGTTTTAGCTGAAACGTAATGTTTATAAAAAAGAAAAGGTAGAGAATCATTTTGAAGTGACCAGTAAATATAAGTTTCTTGTGGATTTATAATAGAATGTTAAATATGAAATATTTATTTCAGAAATGTAATGTAGTATTGGTAAAAAGTGTGTTTGCTTGTGTGTGTGTGTGTGTGTGTGTGTGTGTGTGTGTCTTTGTGTGTGTGTTTGTGTGTGTATGTGTGTGTGTCTTTGTGTCTGTGTGTGCATGTGTGTGTGTGTCTGTGTGTGCATGTGCGTGTGTGTCTGTGTGTGCATGTGTTTGTATGTGTGTATGTGTGTGTGTGTGTGTGTACGTGTGTGTGTGCATGTGCGTGTGTGTGTGTGTGTGTGTGTGTGTCTTCACGTGTATGTTTGTCTGTGTGTGCATATGTGTGTATGTGTGTGTGTCTGTGTGTGCATGTGTGTGTGTGTGTCTGTGTGTGCATGTGTGTGTGTGTCTGTGTGTGCATGTGTGTGTATGTGTGTATGTGTGTGTGTTTCTGTGTGTGCATGTGTGTGTGTCTGTGTGTGCATGTGTGTGTATGTGTGTATGTGTGTGTGTCTGTGTGTGCGTGTGTGTGTGTGTCTGTGTGTGCATGTGTGTGTGCGTGTGTGTGTGTGCATGTGCGTGTGTGTGCGTGTGTGTCTTTTGTGATGAAGGTGTGAATGATGTGAACTACAGTCACTACCCGGGCCGGGAGCTGCAGAGGGAATGGCTGGAGGCCTACCTGGAGAGCTGGAAGCGGAGCTCCGGACGCGAGGCCACCGTCACAGACGCAGAAGTTACGCAGCTCCACATCCAAGTCAGCAAATTCTCCCTGGTGAGAGTCCGCCGCCCTCCGGCCGCCTCAACACCCTCAACACTCTGGATAAACTTTGGAAAGTGACAAATCTGTCAACATCTATTTCCCTTTTTACACTCCTGCACATGGAGGGACTTAAAAATCCCAATACTCCCAGATCAGTGTGTTCACTTCAACAACATCCATATGTGTGCAGAACTCTGAAATGACGGGGCGGTAACACTTCACCGTCAACTTTTAACAATTTACTTTTCCAGCTCCCCCCTCTAAAAAAAACCCCCCAAAGAAAATCAAACCTGATCCACAGCTGACCCACCACTGTTCCACAGTCGATGGACGCCATCCTAGTTGATTAGAAACTGCCGCTGGGGGAAAAAATGAAAGACAGAAACCAAAATTATTTTTCTTCTGACCACAATTTTCATTCTTCACTGGCTCAAGTGGTTCTGAGCCATCTGTCGAAAAGTGCTTTCATAGCGCAACACAATATGCAGAATTGTCCGACCAATTTTCTGCTTGTGTGGATGTCTCTTGAAATAGGCCAGAAATGATGAGGAAGGATATTACTTTTTAAAATAACTCGCACCTTGGCCCAAAAAACAGAGCGGGAGAAGTGAGAGGAAAGCAACGGAATAAAGCTCTCCACACGGAGCGAGGGAGGGCGATAACATCACGTTGATTGAAATCAGATTCTCCCTGACAAACCGAGGGGAACTCTCGACGCCAGGGAAGTGGGAGAAATTGATCGACGGCGCTTAACCCCTCCAAGTTTCCACCTCGACTCATTTTGACAGCCGTGAGCCAACCGGAGGGACGCGGAGGCGGTTAAAATCAGTTCACGACGTCGTGACGTCTGAAGTCATGGCATCCGAGGAAACGAGACGCTTTCTTTCTTTTCATAGTTCTACATTCCACCGTAAAGAGATCGAATCGTTCTCTGCCACCAATGCATTTCAATCGGAAAGGGAAAAGCGTAGAAATCCACTATATAGAACGTTTGGCTCAGGATGTAAGCCCTTCATCCACAGACGGTTGGTGGTTTGGAGAAAAAAAAAAACTGCTTGGGGATAAAGTCCGTCGATCAGCCGTAACACTGATTATGTCGTTACAGGGGCACGTGTCAGTGGGTGGGCCGCGAGGGAACATTTTACACCGGGGGCTGATGTGTAGGGAGCGTAAAAAAAATGGGCCGGCGTAAAGATCTGAGTGACTTTGACGAGAGACACGTTGTTATGTCTTACGGTAAGGTTTTAAGCTAGAAGAGACCCCAATCCCCTGCGTTGTACAAGCAATAGCCCTGATTGAACTGTGAAGTTTTGTCCGCAGTATTTTTTCTTTAAAAATGCCCCCAGTGGGAGTTAAATAAGTACTATCACAGTGGAATACGGTATATTCCAGATAGATCTCCTCGAGTCCATTCTAATGCGCCAAATTTGGAATCAATCGGACCAACAGCTTAGAAATTACTGCCGGAAAAAACACATTTGGTGATAATAGCCCCCCCTAGTGTTGGAAATATACAACCGACCTTTTCCTAAAATCATTTAATGTCTTCCTCACAATAAAGTCCATGTGGGGCCTAACTAAAATAAGGCGTAGGTGGCTATAATGTTATGGCTGATCAACGTTCAAGATTAAAAATGTGTTTTACATCACAATCGCGCGGAGAAAAAAAAAAATTCAATAAATGACAAGTGGCTTTTGAAAATGACTTAAATCGCAATTATTCTCAATTCAGTCTGAAGTCTTAACATTTTTTTTTTATTCCCACTTTATTCGATGCATTTGAGTGAATGTGGCCGTTGTTCTTTCACGACCCCCCCCACAAGGCTCGCCTGGAATAATCAGAGCGCATTGACTTCTGGCTATAGTTCAGTCTGAGCAGATAAGAACACAGAAGAATAGTCTAAAGCTCAGACGCGGAGGGAAAACCAGTCTGCGCTGGATGAAGCCGTGTGGCATCGTCAAGGCCTGGCCGGCTGCCAAAAGCTCCGCGGGGTGAAGCCGCTTCCCTTTGCATCATAATCCCCGGCGAACGGTGCCAACACACAGTCGGGTCTTTGCAACTCATCCTCACCTCCTCGGGGATTCCTTATGATGTTGAGGCTCGGGCCCGCGGCTCTGTGATGTCACTGCCCACGCGCCTCTAATCTGCGTTTTTCTCAATGGCTCCCTGTCACCGAGGGTCTCTGTTTAGTGTTAGACTAATGCTCTCTTAATGGAGAGCAGTTATTAATCGTAATGGAAACACGCTCGATCCTTCTGCCTAACTAAAGGCAGAGATTAGACATGAAAATCTGCCAGGGAGGGGAAAGAACCCCCAGGGGAAAAAACCACACACTGCTCTTCAAGTATTTCATTCCGTCCGTTACTTGATTATCAAATAAAAATGCGATTATATCACCGGGCCACAAAACAGAGGCCTGCCTGGATCTTATTAGGCCTCGCTATTAGTGGTCCTTCCACGAAGATTTACATTAAGGAGAACAACGGACATTTATGGAGGAGTGGAAGTCTGCAGGCTTAAGTGAGCAAAGCCATTAAGGAGGGGACCATTCAATACCGAAGTTTATCATTCTGCCGGAGCGGCGTGCGGCGGCAGCAGCAGTCGTGCACCGGCAGCGTGCAGCAACGGCCGCGGTGGCAACAGCAGCGTGCAGCAACAGCAACAATAGCGCCAGCGGCAACAGCAGCAACAGCGATGCAAGCAGCCCACGCAGCAGCAGCCCACGCAGAAGCATCAGCAGCAACATCAGCAACGGCAGCAGCAGCAACAGCAGCAGCAGCAACAGCAGCAGTAGCAATAGCAGCAGTAGCAATAGCAACAGAAACAGCAGCAGCAACAGCGGCTGCAGAAGAACCAGTCGTGAACCAGCAGTGTGCAGCCACAGCTGCAGTGGCAACAGCAGCAGCATGCAACAATAGCAACAGAAGCAACAGCAGAAACAACAACAACAATAGCAGCAGCAGCAACAGCAACAACCGTGATAGCTGCAGACACAGCGGCTGCAGAAGCAGCAGTCATGCAGCAGCAACTGCAGCAGCAACAACAGCAGCAAACACAGCAGCAATAGCAGCAGCAACAACAGCAGCAACAACAGCAGCAAACACAGCAGCAATAGCAGCAACAACAGTGGCTGCAGAAGCAGCAGTCATACACGGGAGTGCGCAACAACAGCAGTAGCAACAGCAGCGGTGGCAGTGACAGCGGCAGCGGCAACAGCTGCAACAACAGCAGCAACAGCTGCAACACCAGCAGCAGTAATGCAGCAGCAAACGCGGCAGTAGCCACAGCGGCGGCGGCGGCGGCAGCAGCAGTTATGGGAACTGTTCTACAAACAACTGTTTGTCACAGAAGAGGATTTTTACAGTTATGCTCTGGAAATGCAGCAAAACATTAAAACTTGTTTTTGCAACCTCACAGCAATTAGCCCCACATATTTTCATAGGTGCGCAAATGCAACAAACATAATCCGTATTGCTGGACCCTTGAAGCGTGTCCCAGCGCTGTAGGAGCGTCGTGGTAAAGCTGCGTTTAGTTAATGCGTCTGTCATTCAATTATATGGACTCAATTCATTTCTTCGCATAGCATTAGCGCCTCTGAAGTGTTCTGCAGCGAGACCCCGCCGTCTCACAGCACTGTGACCTCCCCACAGGGGAGGGGCAGGAAGAATTGTGCTTTTGATGCTTTGATTGGATCATCATAAGGTTGTATGACAATTACACGCTAGTCACAAGTTCTTGCTTCCATTCCTTTAAAGACAACGCGCGGCATTGTCCTCAGCACGCAATCCCATCGCGAATATTCCTTCAACGCTGGGGCTGGTCGGAGGATTTTTTACCCTCCTTAAGTGGTTCGTACTTTGACTTCGACACACAGCAGAGGAAAATGTCAGACTATTTATTCCACTTCATCTGACAGAAGTTTGAAATGCCATTAAAACCTTTGATTCACCAAAGTCGGTTAATTTTCTTTATTTAATTGTTTTAGATAAGAGTTCCTTAGCAGTTAAGACTTTTACCCCCACTTTTTTTAAAGATAAATAAACTAATTTAAACTCTCTTGGACTAAATTGAAAATGTGTTTTCACAAATCTAAAAACCGGCCTGGTTTTTTTCTGAGCTTCTGTTAGGACATCAAAGCTGCAAAGACAGGATGAACATTTCTGTGCGACTATAGTATTAAGGGAATATGTACAAAGTAGAAATGTACAAAAATAATAATATTGACACTGAGAGGGACTTTTTAATACACAGCTAGAAAAAGCGACCATATCCCTTTCCCACCGAGCTGGTTCCAGGGCTAGTTCGGAGCCAGAGCCTGACTTAGCACCAGTTCTTTTTCTCTTCGACAGCCTAAGCACCAGCTCCTGGTTCTCAAAACTGGTGCCAGTCAAGCACCAACTCTTTGCTGGTCTAAAGCCAAGAACCGATTACGTCAGGGGTTGGGGGGAGGGGTTACTGTGACCAACAAGACCGGCGCAACCACTGAACCGCCATTTTTAAAACATCAGCAAAGCGAACTTCATCCCATAAAATAAGGATAATATTTCTTATTTTATTCATTTTAAACTTCATAACAAAAGTTGCTTTTCTCGCCTCTGGATCTCAATGAAAGCTCGCACAGCCAGGAACAGCACTCGCATGAGGAAGATGAGCTCCTCCATCTTCCTCGTTGTGCTTGACTGTGGCGCTAGCTTTCCTGGGAAAATGCGGAAAATGATGAACTGATGTTAAACGGTGACGTAATGGCGTGGCCCTGACTTGGCTCTCTGCCAATGGAATAGAAAAACAGATTCTCAAGAAGTGTGTGAGTTAAACAAACTTAAGCACTGGCACTGGCACCAGCGCTGAACCAGAACCAGGTTCTTTTTGGTGGAGAAGCGGTATCAGAGAGCAAAAACCTACATCTGAACATACAACAGACATTGTTGCATATATTGATGCAAGATTCATGCATATATATATATATATATATATATATATTTATATATATATATATATATATATATATATATATATATATATATATATATATATAAATATATATATATATATATATATATATATATATATATATATATATATAGTGGTAGTTGTTATTTAGATAATTGTTCATTACAAGTCCAGCTTTAATAATCTGGGATTTAACATTAGCGTAAGCCTTTGTGGTTTTTGCTAAACTTATTCTCATTTCGCAGTAAATGAATGGAAAACAGAGACTGAAATACAAACAATCTTCTTTTCTTTCTTTTTTTTTTAACGTATTACCACGGTTGGAAAACACACTATTTTCGGTATAAGGCATGGAAAGTAGCAGCCGTCCTTTAATGCTGTTTTCTCTCCCCTCCACCAGGCGTCCAACTTCTTCTGGGGTCTCTGGGCCATTCTGCAATCACGGTACTCCTCCATTGACTTTGACTTCCAAAGGTTTGTATTTCTGGAGAAGGCGGCTCAGAGGGTCCCGTGACAGAGAGAGAGAAAAAAAAAAGAAGGCATTTTGCCGTGTGTGTACACAGTCTGAGTTGTGTGTCACACACAGTTTATACACAGTTTCCAGAGAGATTTCAAATTGTTAATATAAAAATGGACAACCTCCCACCATCTTCACATTAAGTTTTTTTTTGCACATAGAAGCAGATGAAACCACAAAGACAGTTATGACTCTGGAGTAATTTTTATGTGACCGCCTTATTACTTACAGCATCATCGTGCACCACTTAGAATTTAACAAATGGAAGAACATATGCTGCACATTGGATCCAATCGCTCACTATTTTATTGCAGTGTTTAGACAAACAGGATCATCATTAAGATTTCCTGACAAAGAATGTCCTGGCGTAGAAATAGCAATAAAGGACGAGGAACTTGAGAGCGGGCGGTGGAAATATTTCATTTTTTCCAGCGGCGCTTCAAGACATTGTGTACCTAGATTCTGGCGTGAGGCGGACCGGACGGGCGCAGTTATTCTCCTGCACTTCCTCTCGCTTCTAAACACAGACGAACCCTGGGAGAAACTCGCTCTCAGCCTTCTCCTCGCTCTTCAGTCGCAAATCACTGAAAGACGAAAGGTTAGGCGTTCACAAAAATGTTCTATGTGGTGGTGGTGGTGGTGTTGGGGGGTGGGGGGTGGGGGGGCAGGAGACGTTCCTCACCAGCAGCAACAACAAAGTTCAAGAGGGCGAATTGTTTGCCGTCACCAACCCCCCCCCCCCCGCCCGCTCTTTCTGCCTTTTCTGAGCGCCCCACACCGACCACAGTTGTGATCGTGATCTAAATCACTATTGACATACGGCACCCTCCCCTTGCTTGCTAGATCAGTGGCGGGGCCCCCGCCTCATTTCGATGTGGACCTCAGAGGAAATGTGATCCAGAGGGGTGCCGAGGCACAGAGACACTATTGTTCCCGTGCCGTCGCCCCCCCCCCCCCCCCCCCACATATACCTCTCTCATCCCTGGCTGGGCCACATGCGCCTGCTAGACGTCTGCGCCTCTAAGCTGCCGGCTGAGGTTGTCTTAAAGTGCACAGCAAGGGTCGGGTTACCGTCCTCCGACGGGAGGACTGAGCTGAAACGCCCGCAACGGCAACAACAGGGAGCCGGGTTTTAATGTTTGACAGCATGGCCGCACCGCCAACCTCACACAAACGCTCTCCTAAACACCCGTCGGCCATAACAGTAGGACCGTCACTGTGTAAGCCCCCCGTTCTCCAACCAAAACATTCATTCCACACACTGCAGATTCTGTAACGTTTATTTTTGGTTTTATCACAAGAAGCACGAAACATTTTTCGGCGACTTGTGAAGCCGTAGCTCTTCCGATGGATTGGACAGAACCAGTTATCCAGCATCCCTTCACCTCCTTCACGTTGGTGACTGCAAACTGGAAACACCCAATCAGACACGCAGGTTTATCGGAGAGACGCTCCGACCAAGATGTCTAACATCACAATGTGTCTTTTGTCAAAGTCGCTCCAGCTTCTTCCCCAAACAATGCTGGGGATAAAATGTTTACTTGTTTTTTTTAACTAGGGTGGCCGCGTTTATAACATCAAATGGGCGGAGGCTTTGCGGGACTGAGGGCGAATTACGGCTATAGCGATAGATACAAAAATAAATGTTACATTATTTTTGACCAAATTTCTCGATATTTCTTCATTGGGGGGGGGGGGGTGTCACCAAGAAAGGTAATGTCTCTTTGCATAAACACATGCTAGCTGATACCACAGAAAATTATTATTATTTCTCTATTTCAAAAACGTTATCTCATTCCTTTTATGTTTTCTTTACAATGAAGTCTCTGAATCCGTCTCTGAATTAAACACAAGTCCTCAGGTTCTATAGATATTTACGGTTGCTTGCATGCTAGCTGCTTATGGCGCCAAGCAGTTAGCTTTGGGTCTATCAGAACCACGATGTTAAAATCTGCGACCTTTAAGGGTTCGCCAGAACAATTCGCTGGAGAGCTGGGTGTTCGTCCTCCATCCTTTTTTTAAAAAAAGAAAATTTAACGTAGTCATTTCATTTTATTCAAAATATAATGTTTAATGCAACTTGAACCAGACTTTTCTTGTCATGACCAAAACCATCGTCTCAGCTTAATCAAGAAACTTTTTATTATCGCCCGCCACAAAGTGGGCGACATTCCTTGGACTGGTGGAGTGGGTTCTGTCCGTCCGTGAGTGTGTATGTGGGCATGTGTGAGCGTCAAAATGAGTTTCTCCCTAAAGCTGTTTACAATAAGTACTGTAAGAGATCCAGTTTAACAATTACTGCTGGAACACTATATTTAGCCGAGTCATAATTGCCCTTAATTCTCAATACACGTTTGTTCCACATTACTGCAAACTCAGAGCGTTTCTCAAAAATCATTAAAGGATGAGCGATGTCTTTCAGACAGCTCTAAAATACCATCTAATAGAAAATGACTGCTAGGAAAACTATTTTTAACCCACAAGAACCCGAGGTGACACACGAGAGATCTTTGATTATAAGATCTCTCTCCTCACTCACCAGTGTATCCATGGTAACGCCCCCCCCCCTACCTAAAAGAACTACTAGCCCCACTGACCTCAACACGATCCCTCCGTTCTACCCACTCATACCGCTTCCTCCTCCGACTAAGCTCAGCACCATGGGTAATCGGGCCTACTGTTCTGCTGCCTCTCGTCTGTGGAATGCCCTCCCTGATCATCTGAGGGCTCCACAGACGACTGAGACTTTTAAAAAAGGACCTAAAACTTTCATTTTTTGCAGAACCTATAACTTTTACTTTTGCTGCTATTTGGTCATGTTTTTATAAAATTATTTATTATTATTTTTTATCATATTTAATTTTTTTAATTAATACTTTTATCTGCTTTTACCTTGTATCACTTTGACATTGGATCCAAATGTAAAGTGCGTTATAAATTAAATGCATGTATTATTATTATTATTAAGTGTCACAGCACCTTTAGTCTTTTAATCGTTATTATTTATTTTTTGATAATAATAACGTCTTTGGCATCAGTTTTGGGAAACTTGTTTATTCCAGGGAAAATGTTTTCGTTTCCTCCCCAGATACTATATTAAAGACAATTGTTCCTCCCGGCATGTTGAAGACAAAAATGTCCCCCATTGAAACTCATTAACATTTACATTTTTGATCACACCGAGAGAAATCACTCATGTTCTACTCAAAATAGTTTGTTTTTATTACTATTTTTCAGTTAAATATCCCGAAAATTATATCCCTCAATATTTTTCCTTGAAGGAGGAAATGGGTCAGTGTTCCTCTGGCTTCTCTGGATCCTCTGAGATTTAATCAGAAACAACTGGGTTTTGTTTTTTCACCTCTGATTACCCTCCTGGATCCGGCAGGACACAGTACACTTCTCTCGCTAACGACCCAAAACAGAGGAAGCCTCTTGGATGAGAGTTGAAACGTCTTCAACTTTAACCCTGTGGAATCTGGGGTCAGGCCAGGGTCAGGGTGAACCCTAAATCATTTTATACTACACTAAATAATGTCTTAAATGCCAATGTTTAGTGTGGGGTTGTTTTTTTTCCACCTTCTATGACATGTTGGTTATTTCTTCATGTTAAGAGACTGAATTAAAAAAACATGTGGGAGTCAAGAATTATGATCTTAGGATCCAAAGAGTTCAAAAGAAGTCCAGATGATTCCGTTTTAACCGTCGAAGATAAACTGGACAATTAAGAATCCATACCAACATATCCTTTTCTTCAAATTACCCACTTATAAAAATGTTCCTTTTTCGTTTAAAATAATTTCAAACGGTGAAAAGGTTATTTAAACATGTTAGTGTTTTAGTTTATAGCTGGTCTGATCGTTTAAAAGAAAATATATATAAGAAGTGATATTATGTTATTTTAATAGAGTGATATATTGTGATATAAGACGTGTGTATCGCATATATTATCAAATAGCACATAGATAATAAGTAATGATATGATGTTATTATAAGAGAATTATATATTATCTTTTGTGTTTCACATATTATAGACAAAAAATAATAAGTAATGATTTAATGCTATTTTAATAGAATGATAGTAAATTTGTTATAGATATATTATGATATATTACACATATTATATCCAAAAATTATATATAATGATAGGATTTTTTATAGCAGAATGGTATATTATCATATAGTACGTGTATTAAGTGCAAATCATTTTTAGTTGTCGATTCAATTAGGACGTCAGGACGACGGCATCTTTATATGTTTTTGTCTATATTTCAAAATAAAGGCTGTTTTCAGATTTGATGGACAGTATATACTGGTATAGAAATGATATTTGAGTTGTTTGTTTTCTACTTTAGTAGATTGCGTTGGAACAGGAAACCAGCGTTATGAGGTGGAGGATATTGATTTCTATATCTTCACGTTTCCTTTTTCCTTGAGAGACGTTTCGTGGCAAAATAAGGACAAAAATAGAAAGTTAAACACTAAATGTGTGTATGTATGTGTGTGTGTGTGTGTGTGTGTGTCTGTTTCCTCCCACTGTTATCCCCCTGAGCCAAATCTGCTGACTTTGCTACGAGTGACAGGCGTCGCCGCGGCCTTGTGCTTTAACCAGGCCCAGATGTAGGAGTGACAATAGGGAGTCAAACAACCCGGCCTCCCTCTTCGCTCCGTATTTACTTTCCTCGTATGATTTTATTCATCTGTTGAAAGTGTCTGCGAGTCAGCGGTTTAGATTGGTGGATTTGTTGGCGAGGTGAGCCGTTATTTGACAAAGACATTATTATGAGGAAATGAACAAGGAGGAGGCCCACTGTTTGGAAAAGCCCGGCTGCAAATTTGAGCGAAATTGCGCACAAAAGCACATTGTGAAACGCAATACCTTCCTTGGAGGTGGTTCCTTTTTTTTCTCCTGCTTCTGCTACCTAGAAAAGCGTCTCAGTTTCATCTCTGATGATGATAAGTGTTAAGCACACTAGTTTAAGGTGTCACCCTTAATGAAAGTTAGGATGAATGGATTCCCCTCCGACGGCTGCTGTTCTTTTTTTAAAGTTGGAACGCTCACGTAAAGTTCTGCTTTTGAAGGGGTTTGGGTTCCACAGCTTAACAACAGATGGACCAAAAGAAAAACACAATATCTTGTTTTTATAAGGTATGGTTTTTGGTAAACGGACACTGAAGCTCTTTTTTTTTTTTTTTAAATCCCCGACATAATTATTTTCACCCAACATGAGAATGACGGTGGGTTCATCCATCATCCGTTATTACGTCCCTGAGAAGTCGGGGAAATTGTTGAATAGTCATCGCTGCGTGTTTTTGTCAGCACCATAACTCAAAGACTTCATCATGGATCACTTTCAGATTTTATTCCCACAAAGACCTTATTGTGAGGAGAACTGGACTGATTTTGGGAAAAGTGGTTTATATGTTTCTGAAACTAGGTGGAGCTTTAACCCCAATGTTTTCTGGCCATCATTTCTTCACCATTGGTCTAATTTACGGAAATATTGGTGCACGTGAATCGAATGAGACACGCAGACGTGACCTCTGACCCCAGTGAGATAGTGTTTCATGTACTAAGTGGTCCAAAAGTGGTTGAATTACAGAAACGTATTATAGAGGAGTGTCATGGAGATATTTGATGTTTTCATGTAAATATTTGATGTTGTCATGGAGATATTTGATGTTGTCATGGAGATATTTGATGTTGTTAGGAGATATTTGATGTTGTTAGGAGATATTTGATGCTGTCATGGAGATATTTGATGTTGTCATGGAGATATTTGATGCTGTCATGGAGATATTTGATGCTGTCATGGAGATATTTGATGCTGTCATGGAGATATTTGATGCTGTCATGGAGATATTTGTTGTTTTTCGGGGGGTTATTTGATATGGTCATAGAGATATTTGATGTTGTCATGGAGATTTGTGATGTTATCAAAAAGATATTTGACGTTTTCATGGAGATATTTGATGTTGTCATGAACATTTATGAAGTTATCAAAAAGATATTTGATGTTGTCCTGGAGATATTTGATGTTGTCCTGGAGAAATTTGATGTTGTCATGGAGATATTTGATGTTGTCCTGGAGATATTTGATGTTGTCCTGGAGATATTTGATGTTGTCATGGAGATATTTGATGTTGTCATGGAGATATTTGATGTTGTCCTGGAGATATTTGATGTTGTCATGGAGATATTTGATGTTATCATGGTGATATTTGATGTTGTCCTGGAGATACTTGATGTTGTCATGGAGATATTTGATGTTGTCCTGGAGATATTTGATGTTGTCATGGAGATATTTGATGTTATCATGGTGATATTTGATGTTGTCCTGGAGATACTTGATGTTGTCATGGAGATATTTGATATTGTCATGGAGATATTTGATTTTATCATGGAGATATTTGATGTTGTCATGGAGATATTTGATGTTGTCCTGGAGATATTTGATGTTGTCATGGAGATATTTGATGTTGTCATGGAGATATTTGATGTTGTCCTGGAGATATTTGATGTTGTCATGGAGATATTTGATGTTGTCATGGAGATATTTGATATTGTCATGGAGATATTTGATGTTGTCCTGGAGATATTTGATGTTGTCATGGAGATATTTGATGTTGTCATGGAGATATTTGATGTTGTCCTGGAGATATTTGATGTTGTCATGGAGATATTTGATGTTGTCCTGGAGATATTTGATGTTGTCATGGAGATATTTGATGTTGTCATGGAGATATTTGATGTTGTCCTGGAGTTATTTGATGTTGTCATGGAGATATTTGATGTTATCATGGAGATATTTGATGTTGTCATGGAGATATTTGATGTTATCATGGAGATATGTGATGTTATCATGGAGATATTTGATGTTATCATGGAGATATTTGATGTTATCATGGAGATATTTGATGTTGTCATGGAGATATTTGACGTTGTCATGGAGATATTTGACGTTGTCATGGAGATATTAGACACCCAGTTTACTAAAAAATAATTCTGTCCAGAGAAAACACAAACAAACCATCCGCAGAGAAGTAAAATCGTCTAAAGGCCCTTCCCGCCTGAAAGCGATGATTTCTTCTCGCCCACATTTTATCAACAACTTTGCGGTGGCAAAGATCAGACGCATTCTCTCCAACCTCCCAACTGCTTTGTCTGCATCTGGAAATGGCCCACCTAAAGGTGCAGGGTGCCCTGAAGAAACTGTCAGGAATAATATAAAGGAGCCGACAACAGAAGGCCGACTCTGACACAATAATTAGAGAGGAGGTTGAGCCGGAGATACAGGTGGGTAACGGAGAGTTGGAAACACAAGCAACTAAAAGGCATGTGTCAGAATTATCTTTTTGTCTCCGATTCGGCATTGAGGAGTTCTGTGAAAGCACTGATTAGAGGACAAACTCCCCTCCGTGCCTCCATGTTCTGTGCTTTTGAAACTTCTCTTCATTTTCAAAAGGGTGTAATATAAATGGCCACGGGCAACGGCATACTCAGACATCATATTTATCGAAGCGCTCGACAATGCTGATGAACAAATGCAAAAACACTTTTCTCACGGTTAAGCTCTGAAACGCGTTCAGGCTCTGGCACAGCTCCCACTCTATAGAGACTAGATGTTATATTGTTATATATAAAACATCACCTAGTGCCCACCTTGAGCTCTAAGCAGGTGAAACTGTGGGAAAAACACATCATTTTATCTTAACTTCCCACTGATGGGTCTACATCCTCCAGATCATTGCTGATTTTTTTCATCTGTTTTAGATGAGGCGTCCTGAGATACGAACATTTTCTGCAAAGTTCCGACAATTTCGAGCTTCACCTTTGTCACATTTCAGCTTCCTCCTTTGTGACAGTGCTTTTTTATTCGGTTTGGTTCATACGTACATGTTAAAATGTGGTTATGGTTTAAAATGCATGAATAGCAAGTATGACTGGAAGATGCCTCGATGTAAAAACATATATCCATTCTAGTCACTATAAATATTTCTAAAAAAATTACCTGATATTCAGATTCGCTCAACAACTCGGTAAATCCACCGAAAAATAAAACAGTTTAAAGTTAAAAACACTATAATAAAGAAAATAGAGAAAAACACTTAAAATAAAGAAAATAGAGAAAAACACTGAATAAAGGAACTTGATGTTGAATATCTCCAACAGGTTCAGCTAGCTCAGTTGTCATTGCTAACGCTAACTAAAGCCAGTTAATTTTGTTAAATTTAGCTAATACCAGTTTTCGTTACCAATGTTAGCTAACGTCAATTGTCATTGATAATTTTAGGTAATGCCAGGTTTCTTACTAATGTTAATTAATGGCACTTATCAATGCTAATGTTAGCTAATGTCAGTTATCGTTGTCAATTTTAGGTAATGCCACCTTTCATTACTAATGTTAGCTATTGGCAGCTTTTGTTGCCAATGTTAGCTAATGCCGATTATCATTGATAGTGTTAGCTAATGCCAGCTTTTGTTACTAATGTTAGTAAATGTCAGTTATCATTGCTAATCTTAGCTAATGTCAGTTATCGTTGTTAATTATAGCTAATGCCTGCTTTTGTTACTCATGAATGTAAGTTATCGTTGCTAAAGTTAGCTAATGACCGCTATCGCTGCTTAGGTAATGACAGATATTGTTTCCAATTATAGCTAATGACAGCTGTCACTGCTGATGGTAGCTAATGGTAGCTAATGGCAGCTATTATTCTTTATGTTAGCAGTTACTTCTCATGGTAACTAATGTGATCTATCTGTACTGGTTTTAGCTAAGTTTAGCTTCAGCTGTTATTGTAAATGTCAGCTAATGTCAGCTGTTTTTACTAAAGTTAGCTAATACAAGCTCCCTTTGCAAATATTAGCTAATGTCGGCTATTGCTGCTAATGTCAGCTAAAAAAAAAATAAAACTAAGGATAAAAAAATAAAAAAAAGATTTAAAAAAATGTGAGCCAAAACAAGTCGTATAAATATTTATCTTTTAATTAGTCATGTTTGTTAAAAAATACAAAAAACTCAGGGATGTGATCAAAATTCAGGACCGTGATCCAAAAGGGATGTTTTCTTTTGTTTGTAAGGGAAATCTGAGGCTCGACTTATTTAAATCCTCCGGTCACAACTTTATGGGAAAATAGTTCCTTTGTGTTGATGTCATGCATGAATCAATTTGTTTTGCGAGGACCGATTACATAGAACAACATCAATAAAAATCATACGCACTCAATTTGAAATATATATATATATAAATATAATAGCGATGAGGTCACTAGCGTTGGGGACTTTACAGAACGTCCTGTGGCGAGGACGAGTGGAGCCGCAGCAGAGCAGCTGAGACCCTGAAGGAGAAAGTCGGGGGTTGAGTTTGTTTTGTTTAACTTTTGGGAATCAGAATGATCTTCATTCATTTTTTTTTTTCTCAACCTGTCTGAGACAGCAGGCAGCGGTTGAACGGAGGCTGCAGTAAGTATAGTCTGACTTCATCGTCATCGGCCGACCGGAGGGAAAGTGTTTATGAATATATGGAGAGGAGACGGGGGGAAAAAGGAACAAAAAAAATAAGTGGAGTCCCCGGTGCGTGAAGAGTTTGTCTCGTGATTAAACTGAACACCGCCTCTGTTACTGCTGTGGTCATCAGCTAACAGTGATAAAAAATAAATAATGCACCCAAACATGAGGTGAAAATTCCCCTTACCTTCTACATCGACACAACGAGAACTCTATTACAGGAGGAGGATATTGGGTCGACTCTCCCTGCCAGGTTGGGGTTGGTAAAACCCGGCATGAGCGGTCTTCATCACTTTTTTCTAACACAGATAATATCTCCACAGTATATTTCCCCCCGTGTGTCTGCGGGAGGTTTGAAATATTCTACGACCGAATGGAAACAAAACCGAAAACTCTTTTAGAAACCCGCTATTATATGATTTTAAACATGGCAGAACCAGAACCCGGTCATCCACAGTAATCTCACTGGTGAGCCGTCATTTGCACACAAAAAAAAACAATCCAGCCAGCCTTTGCCTGGATATTGGATTATGCTCTTATGGTAGCGGTTCTTGGAGTGGCCTTAAAAGATTGAAAGGGTAATTTTGTGCGTTACATCACACATGACTCAATCAAGTCTTGTTGTGTCCAACGTCACAAAAGAGAATTCAAACTGTAGTTATAGTAGATCGTTCCATGGAAAGGTCCGGCTCTTAAATTGTGTCGTGGCAATAAAACTTTTCTCCACACAGTTAACTCAAACTTCCTTTTTTCATAGTCGGGCTTGTTCTGAACTGAATTCTATCTGAAGATCAAGCAATTATCTATAAAAAAATAAATATCAATATATATATATAATACATTTCATTTTTAACGCACTTTACATTTGGATTAAATCTCAACATGCTAAAACGTAAAAACTGAAAAAACGTCAATAAAAAATATAAATATATCAATATAAAAATATGACCATAAAGCAGCAATGTTAATTTAAAGTTATAGGTTCTGCTAAAAAGTAAAGTTTTAAGTCCTTTTTTAAAAGCCTCAGGCGTCTGTGGAGCCCTCAGATGGTCAGGGAGGGCATTCCACAGACGAGGGGCAGCAGAAAAGATGTAAATATAATACATATATATAAAACTACTAACTGTCTGGATCTTTCTTTTGCCGACAAAACAGTTCTGCGATCCATTGTCTGCTCTTACGCCCTTTTATGAGAACTTGTAGTAACTCTCTGTTTTTGTGCTACTATAGCCCTTCTCTACATTAATGAGCCTTGGGTACTTGGTTTTCCGTTAATCCCTCCTCAGACCACTAAAGCCTGGGGAAAACCCAGGAAGACCTGCTTTTTTGAAGATACTCTGACAAAGTCATCCAGCAATCACAATTTGGCTCTTTCCAAAGTCCCTCAGCTTCTTAGAGAAAATGTTCTCCTGCTGCTCGACTCATCCCACCCACTGACAGGAGGCCATTGTATTGAGACGAATCATCGCTGTTTTGACTTCAACTGCCAGTGGTTATAAAGTTATGGCACGACAGCGCGGCGGTAGGATTTGAAGTATTATCCTGAGCCCATCGAATCATAATATTCCTCCCGATTACCTCAGAAACAAAATTACATCCCGATAACCAGAGTGCAGCCAGCCCACGGTGGCCAAAAGACTCCCCTCTCCTATTTCACCCAGAATAAGGGGCTTTAAATTGCTTCTCTGAACTCCCATCAGTATTTTCTGAGGATTCCTAGTAGAAGACGATCTTAATCCTTTTTCAAAACAACCTTTGATTCAATTAAGCCTGAATATCAAATCAGATAAAAGAGAGCATGAAAGTTTATTCCACTACTGGATCAAACTTTTATTCCGATTCAGTTTCCTCTGCTGAACGGGTGAATTGAGGTGGAGGTTCAGTTAATCCCTGAACCTCCACCTATATATATATGTATATTTAGAATTATATAATTATATATAAATATCAAAGAATATGTTTTTATTATTATTATCATTATTATTATTATTTATTTTTAATATCGTTATTATATTAAATGACACAATATTATTATTTTTCAATGTTTATTTTATTAATATCGATACAACAATGATTAGTAAAATAATTCATAATAAAACTTAATCTTAAAAATCGAAAGTATTTGAAGAAAGTGTTTTTTTTAAAATTATTATTACTATTATTATTATCGTTATTGTGATATTAACTAATGGAATATTGGAATGTATTAATATTAATGTTAATATATAATATATAATTATTTATTTGAGTAATTATAAATACTAATAATACATGTATTATAACTTATATTGTATTGATTTTTTAAATAATGAATGATACTATTGTTATTATTATTATTATTATTATTATATAATTGGCAATCACCAAGAATAAGAAGAAACATTAATTGTACATTTGAAAGAAATGATTCTAAATGTGTTAATGTGTGTGCGTGCAATTAACATAGATTACATTCATTTCTGTTTCCCGTTCACGTCATGTCTTTATATTTACATGTTTATTTTAAATAATAAAGACCAGCAGCCATTACTCCATTACTCCAAAGAACAGCTGATGGTATCTGGCTAGAAATGAAAACACTCTCGTCTTTTTCTTCCTCCCAGGTACGCCAAGGCGCGGCTCAACTTCTACTTCGAGAAGAAAGCAGAATATTTTGGATTGACAGTGTGAGGGTAGAGGAGGACCCGGCCTCGGGGAGAGCTTCACGTGTAACTACCTCTAATACTGTCTTATAATAAGATAATAAATGTCCTCCCCAGTGCTTGTTTTTTCAGGCTGCAGTGTAATTTTTTTTTTATATGTTTTTAAAAACCTTTCCTCCACCACCGTCGGTGCGGCAAATTGAGACGATGAACTAAAGCCAGAAACACATTAATTGCTCCCACATTCAGCCCAGTCCTATAAAACCACAAACACTGAGCGCCGTCGTAAAAACCCCAGAGAGCTGTTCGCATGATTATTCAGTGTGCGCCACGTTCTGATGGAAACTGGAGTTCCAACTCATCTGTTCCCCTAAGTAGTACATTATTGTAAATCTTTCTCTTTATCCCGACAAGCTGCTTTTTATGTACCTTACAGGCTTTTCATTTTCGTTTTTAAGAAATGAGCTGCAACGACATCGCGCTTAAATCTCGAGTAACGAAACCGCTTTCGCTTTGCCGAATTCGGTTTGCGGACCGGAAGTCTTCGCGCGGCCCGATTCTCCACCCAAAGGAGGGTCGTTAATCAAAATGACAAAAAGTGTTTCATTTTCAAAAGAAGAAAAATATCCCCATGAATGAAGATAGAATAGAAGCTCGTAGATAATAGATGAACTCATTCTGATTAGCTACAGCTGCTTCATCTAAACTGTGTTTCTTGACTTTTCATTCGTAAAAAAAACAAACATCCGAGCTAAAGCTGGTCAGCCATTACATTATAACCACTCCCAGATGAATGGAATTAACGTCTATTATCTCATTAGGGCGGCGCCTGACAGTGGTTGGGTTGTATTGGGCAGAAAGTGGACGTTTTGTCCTTAAAGTTAACGTCTTGGAAGCAGGACATTCTTTAAGGGGTGAGGGTTTCAACGACGTTGATAAGGACTAGAAGATTGGGTCAGTGCAGGTCCAGAAACGCAGATCTTTTTGGGTGTTCCTGGTTTGTGGTGGTTAGGAAACCACAAAAGTGGTCTAAAGAAAGACTGGTGGACCAGCGACGGAGTCAGGGGTGACTCAGACTCCTTGATGTATAAGAGGAGAAAAGACTGACTTTCGCTGTGGGATCCCAAGACAGACGGTATGAAAAACTGCTGGAAATGTTTATTCTGGTTCCGGTAGAAAAAGTGTCAGAACACAGCAAACGTCACAGAGGCAAAAGAAAGACTTAGCCTACCTGGGGTTAAGCAGGTGGTTATAATGTTATGGCTGATTGGTCAGAACCACGTAAGAAAGGTAACAGTTAGAAATTAACGCATTTACTTTAGTTTGCTGACTTTATTTATGTCAGGGGTATATATATATATATATATATATATATATATATATATATATATATATATATATATATATTCTAAAAACAGAATCAAAAAAGCGAAAACAAATTTATAACATGCGAAACATCGTCAATAGTCCTGAAAAAAATCTCCAAATGGAAAGTTTGATAAGGACACACGACTAATTAAAGTAAATCAATGCATCTTGAAAATAATGTGTTTGAAAAATGATAATGTGAAATAAAAAAATTAAAACAACAAAGCACTCTGGGATATATTCATTTATAGAGTTGAGCAGCATTTAGCTGCTAGTTTCTTTTGCACATTCTTCATTTATAAACAAAATTCTTTTGATGTTTAAAATTAGAAATGTATTTATTCATTTCTGAATTTCTGAGATTTACAATAAAATACATTTAAGTCATTATAAAAGGCACCTTCACCACCTGCGGAGTCTTCATAAATGTAGCTTGGTGTATTCTAGTCTTTGGCTGGGAGGAGGAAGAGGAAGAGGAAGAAGGTTATCTTAAATACCAGTCCACACATTATATCCACGTGTTCAAGAGATACATACGTCCGTCCCTTGGAACCCTGAAGGCCCATAGTCTTCAGTATGTGCAGCAAATGATTCCTGCTGATGACGATCCCATATCTACCTGCCAGAGCTTTTTAAAAAAAATCTGTAAGCTCAGCTCATTCAATTTGATCTTATATGCTGGCTTTGCTTATTAAGAGACGTAGAAGAAATTACAGAACAGTGTGGCGTCTTTTTTTGGATTTGTCGTTTTTGTGCTGCACCATCTGCAAACACAGAACGTTTGTTCGTCTGCAAATAGCTGCAAAACACATCATCAACATACAACGTTATCGGTCGAGAAGTAAAGTAAACGCTCGTAGGATATGTCGCAGATGTAACTAGCTACTGAAAGCTAGCGCTAACGTTAGTGCTGAGTGTTTTGATTGAGGGTTTTGCATGTTGTAAATTTGTTTTTATATCCCCGCAAAGTACGAGATATTATGTAATCATCACCGCCGCGTCCTCCGCCGATCCTTCGCGTTAACGTGATCAAATCAAAAAACGTTTAAAGGATCATTTCCAAATGTTAAAGAAGAACTGGAATCATTTTTGGGATTGGTCGTTTTTAGATTTCCAACAGTAGGGGTCCGATTTAGTCCAAATGTGAATCAAGTCGAGGAGATCTACCCTCCATGTATCCTGTTTTACCCTCATAGTTCATATTTTACTCACTAGGGGGAGTCTTTTTAGGCAAAACACGGTTTTTCAGGGACTTTTCCGGAATATACATTTGCTGTAGCTTACGACATATATATATATATATATATATATATATATATATATATATATATATATATATATATATATATATATATATATATATATATATATATATTTAATATATGATAATTAGTAATTCATTATTATTATTATCATAATTAATCAGATCATTTTGGTATTCTAAGGTGAAAGTATGTTTAATTTGGGTAAAAGTGTTAAACATATTGTAAAGTTGTATTTGATTTTGTAAATTTGTTTTTTAAGATGTGAATTTTTTTTTGTACACATTTTAGCATAAATGTACTAAAATATAATCTATGTCCATATATCCTTGTTTAAAATTCATCCATGAATATAGAAATAGAAAAATAGACAAATGTAAAGGAATGTCATGCCACGGTATTTAAATACTTAATAAAGTATTCTGCCCACTTAATTACTTTCATCTTATTTCAACAGAGAATTATTTGAAGTTCCATTCGGACTCTTCAGAACTCCTAAACATCGCCTCAGCTGACTCCACATGATTGATTGACTACGAGGCGCAACAATTTATTTTTCACGCCGCATCACAGGCTAGTAATTGTTTTCCGTGTTCGCTACTCACGGGACCAAAAAGTTGAAATAAAACATCAATAAACATTTTTTGATTTTCCGGAATACCAGCGCTAACTCAACACATCGAACCCATTTCTGGTTCAGACTCACAGACTCCTCATTTTTCATCGTTTGAGAGTCAAAACTCTTTTTTGTTTTTGAAGTTTGGGGAGAGAAAAGATAGAGAGAGTTTCAGGTTGTGTGTTTAATCCATCGTGAGGTAAATCACCGATGTTTCCTTCAGTGTGTAATGAATCCACTACCAGACCAATCACCGAAAAGTCGGGGATATTATGGAATAGTCATCCTGGTCGTGTTTTATATCTGCCCCGGCATCTGCCGCAGACTCTTCGTGTTAACGCGATAACTGGAAAGCTTTTTCAAGGATCGTCAGTTTTCCCCCATCGGTTCTCAACCGTTGGTCCAATAAAGTCCAAATTTGGTCTATAAGAATCGATTCCGTGGGATCTTTATTGTAAATATCATTTTTTATTCTAGTAGTTCATATTTTACTCACTAGGGGGAGCTTTCTTTACTGATAAACAGTTTTCTGTACATAACTCCAAAACTCTTTCACGGATCATTTCCAGATTGTTTTCCCCCATAGACCTTCGTTTGAGGAAGACCCAGATTAATTACGGGAGATTGGTTGTGCGTTTCTCACACTAGGGCAACATTATTGCCAAAGCTTTGGGGGCCATAATTAACTGACCCTCTGGCGCTGGCTCTCGCGTGGTAGCATTTTTAATCAATTGTAGCTGTTGTGTAGTTTTTTTGCCGGGCCAGGAAGGAGAGCATCGACGTCACGGATCCCTCTAGCTACAAGAGCGTGGACTAAAGTCTATTCTCTCTCTGTGCTGCTCCGGGAGAGAAATGGCCCCAGGATGTTGATCCTCACATGGCAAAACCGTTTTTGACACACTTCAGACACACTGTAGACCCTAAAATTGCATTATGGGTAAAATTAGAACCCTCGGTGGAGGTCTGTGCATGTCATTAATAAGCTCTGCACGTAACTTCTTACTAGCTGTGAGGCTACCAGATATTTAGAGATGAAAAGTTTCCTCGGTGTCTTTGATTGAAGGCGGATCCCGGCGCTGAAGGATGTTCCTCTGATTGGGTCTGATTACACCTTATATCGCCGGATATTTCTCCACGGCAAACGGGTGCCACAACAAATGTCCCACCCACCGCCGTGTAAATCTGAGATCATACGTTTGGACTTGACAACAGTTGAATGAAGTCATCCGTTGAATGTATTTGCTCTGACTTTGATGAATCTGGTCTGGGGAGAAGATGGCCGCTTTGATGGCAGGGAGAAAAATGCTCATTAGTTCTAATCCATCAACTCAGCGCTGACTGTTTAAATGTTACTCTAAGATAGCAGCGTTCTGTAAAATCTAAGCGCTTTGGATGCCTTACCTTTGTGATCCATTTGCCATTGCCGCAATATTTCCAGAACCTTAACCAAGTGCTTAAAGTTGCCTAAACATAATCACCAAGCTCTTAATCGTGCTTCAGCTACCAGCATCAGATACTGGAGGGGAAATGAAAAACGTTACCATTTGGACTCAGCGGTTAATTCTGGACCTCTGGAAATAGAACTTGAATCACACCACAAGGTCCAGGTTCTGCTGGATGTTCTGGAGATGAATTTACATATTATTGTCAAGCGGAATTGTGGATTCTCAAATTTCCATTTTCTGAGCACTTAAAGAACGTGTCGTCCACGGTGGCATTAAAACGGGGCTTAAATGTTTATTCCTGGCGTCAGAAGGGTCGACCAAACATCGTGCATCATGATCAGACGCAACCAGAACGTCATCTTCTGATATAATCCACGAGAGAGAAACAGCTAGCCACAAATGTTAACAGAGTTAGAGCGGAGAGGGGAGTGGATGCCTCCGCCAACAAACGCACAGATCCTACAGATCCTACAGATCCCACAGGTCCTACAGGTCCTACAGATCCCACAGTTCCTACAGGTCCTACAGATCCCACAGGTCCTACAGGTCCTACCGGTCCTACAGGTCCCACAGTTCCTACAGGTCCTACAGATCCTACAGATCCTACAGGTCCTACAGATCCTACAGATCCTACAGATCCTACAGGTCCTACAGATCCTACAGGTCCTACAGGTCCTACAGATCCCACAGTTCCTACAGGTCCTACAGATCCTACAGGTCCTACAGATCCTACAGGTCCTACAGGTCCTACAGATCCCACAGTGCCTACTTGTCCTACAGATCCTACAGGTCCTACAGATCCTACAGGTCCTACAGGTCCTACAGGTCCTACAGATCCCACAGTTCCTACAGGTCCTACAGATCCTACAGATCCTACAGGTCCTACAGATCCTACAGGTCCTACAGGTCCTACAAATCCCACAGGTCCTACAGGTCCTACAGGTCCTACAGATCCTACAGGTCCTACAGATCCTACAGATCCTACAGATCCTACAGGTCCTACAGATCGTACAGATCCTACAGATCCTACAGGTCCTACAGATCTTACAGATCCTACAGATCCTACAGGTCCTACAGGTCCTACAGGTCCTACAGGTCCTACAGGTCCTACAGGTCCTACAGGTCCTATAGGTCCTACCGATCCTCAGACTGGCAGGACCTTGATGTTTCACAAAGTCTCTCACTGAAAGACCTTCAGCTACGTCAGAAACTTTGTCATCAGACCAAACCAATCAGTGGCAGAGCGGGCTTGACATGAGAATATATTACCGGTCTCAAAATCTAATATCCTGCTCCTTACCTCATGGTCCACAAAGTGTAATTAAAATCCACTCTGAGTTTGGACTCTGGCGCAGTAAGTACACAAAAACTCCAGTTGACAGAGTTTCCTAAAACTTGGTGGGAGGGCTGGGCATTGGGCCGGAGAGTTGGGCCTGGACTCCATGAAAACCATTTCTATGAAGAGTTGTACGTAGTCCGCAACAATGTTCATGAGGGATCAGGATCTCTATGAAGTCCCCTACCCGGCAAAGAGCCAGAATCTATTTGGTCTGTACAACACAGGTGAATCCATGACCCTGTTCCACTAGTTGTCCCTCCGTAGACCAATTTGGAGGGTCTTCCTGGCGAGTTCCCGACCCAACTCATCAGAGACTGCAAAGACCCCAATGTTCAAATTTCTTCTCAAGACTCACCTTTTCAGAACTGCTTTTCATGATAAATCCATATTGTGTCATTTGTTTATCTGTTGTTTTATTTGTGCTGTTTTTATATCTGACGTATTTTCCTGGTTTAACATTTGGTTTTACTTCTTCTTTGTTTTTTACGTAACTGTAAAGTGACTTTGAATACTTATGAAAATCAATTTTTCCCGCTTCTAACATCAACTTGAGGAGAAAAAAAAACATTCCCTCCCTCTGACACGTAACCATGGTAACAACACGAGGAAGGTAAATCATTTCCCCTCCAGGTGGTTATAATCTTATGAATGATTGACTTTACTAGAGGTAGCGCTCAAGGTCGAGAGGTCCTTTCATACGAATGAAGTCATTTTTACTCAACAGAGATGAATACATGAAACAAAAGTAAAGACCTTTTCAGCTACTGCATGAAATGGAGATTATTATTATGTTTTATTATTATTACTATTATTATTATTATTATTATTATTATTATTTTTTATATGTTGCATAGAATTTGTTACAACAATGACGTAAACAAAGTCCAACATCTAAACGTATATTTATGTATTTGTACAACTTTCATACACAAAAAAACGGTTAAATACAAATAATCAGACGAATGATTTTCCCAACATTTTCCATGATCCTAACAGGTTGGATTCAAACCCCCCCCCCCCCCCCCCCCCCCCCCCTCAGACTAACGATTCCTCACATTACAGACCCTTCAGTAGATTATTCCAGGAAGAAGGATCAGAAAAAATCCAAAGCTTCTTCCCCAAGCTCGGT